>SNQJ01S0078173.1:7609-44036 GCA_010110895.2 Picea sitchensis
ACACCTGGCATCCCCTTTTATTTCACAAATTGATCACAGGAATGAATCGATTTCATTTGTCTCTGTGATAACAGAGATCAATTCTTCCTTCAAACCATGTTCATATGATCAATGGCGTAGAAACATAGGCTTAAACATTTAAGCAACACATTACCTTCTTCCCTTTATATCTCTTTATCATATGACTAAAGGCGTTGACCAAAATCTAGGTGAGACGAGATCTTGAGCACTTATCGATTCAACAGTTACGATTCAATCTCTGATGAGATGGACGATTGTTGTAACTTCAACACTTCGCCCTTCAAAACTTTTGGGCTTGAAACCTTTCAAATATCCTGAAGCAGATTTTGTCAAATAGATTGGATGGTTCTCATTAAATCACAGAACCGGATCAATGGTCATATTTTATCCTTATATCTATCCTTCATTGCTTAATCCAATGACCATGACTTAATTAAGAAATGAGATGGATGGCCACCTTTTACTCCGTGACTTCATCTATTATGCTTATGCTATCCTTCCACTGTATTTTGATTGACGATTGAGAATGAAACCGAACATCATATCGACGGTAGAGATCTCCTTCGAGTCTCTGAAATTCATATATTTCGAGTCTCAACCCCTTATTTCCTCTGTACATCAATCTTTCGGAGCTGACAAATTGTTGACACATGTCCCTCTCTGATTAACGGTCGAGATATCCTTTGGGTCTCCAAACTTCAAAGATTTCAAATCTCAACCCCTTCTTTCCTCCACACGTCAATCTTTCGAAGTTGATAAACCACTGACACGTGTCCCTTTCAGACTAATAGTTGAGATATCCTTCGGGTCTTCGGACTTCGGAGATTTCAAATCTCAACCCTTTCTTTCCTCCAAAGTGATCACCTGCTGTGGTAAGTCATGATACGGTGGAGACTGCTTTTTGGTTAACATTCCCTCTTACAGTATCCTTCCACTGTAGTATATCGATGGATGATACTTCTCCCGAAGTGATATTCATATCGTACGTCTCGTTTTCACTTTGGGTCTTCGACATTCAAGACTCCGACACTTTGGGTGAGTGCTAGTGGTAAAACTCTCGAAGAAAAACTCTCAGAGTGACATAACTTACTTGTGTCACTTGATGACATGTCACGAGACGAGAAACTGCCATGTGTTACTTAGTTTCATGATTTACACGTACATGAAATGTTGATTTCAACTTGACACTTTTCATTCTCTGACTGTGCCACATGTCCTTGTTGATGTAGACTGTTGACGTGGTCTGTCACAGTTTCTTGCTGACATCGACGTAGATCTCCCGATGTGACAGATGTTCATATCCTTGATCTAATGGTTAGGATAGTATCTGAAGAGTATCTCAGATTATCGACTGAGACTAACTTCATACCTTCATCCTTCGAGACTTAGGGACTTAGGGACTTTTGACATTTCTTGGTGGTGAAACTCCCAAAGCAATTATCCCAAAGTGACGTAACTTGCTTACGTCAGTTTTTGACATGGAACAAGCCAATTTCCTCTTGATGCTTGTCATATTTTTATTCTTCCATGTGTATTTGATGACGTGGTCTACTGTGTGTCCTTGCTAACATGGTATGCTGACCAAAAACCCAGATCCAACGATCATCATATGTCCTCCAAATCCAATGGTCCTTATTCATTTCAGATTTCTGGGCTTCGAGAATTTCAAATCTCAAACTTTCTTGAAGTGATATTTCTCTGGAGCGTAACCTCCTCACAACTTTAGATGTGAACTAAAAGTTGTTCGTTGATCAAGATCTTGTATCGATGGATCAATCTTTCTGCGATGTATCTTTTCTAGCTTATCCTGTCCTTCCACTAGAAAGTGATCCGACGGTTGATGGGAATTTGCATAATCAATTTCTCAATCGTTTTTCCCCGCTTATCCTGTCCTTCCACTCAAAATTGATCCAATAGTTGTGATGATTCTTGAAGCAGATCCATGATCAAGGATGATTACAGAACCACAAATGTGTGAGTGCTTTAACTTGTCACCCAAACTCCATAATTGGAAGTTGTGCGCTATTGGTGAGTCAACCACAATTGTCGATCTTCGAAGCTATAAGATATGTAATATCCCTAAGGCCAAACCCACATGTAAATGTAAATACAAATGTACTTAAGCTAGTGAGTTGTTTTGATATAATTTTTGTATGCACATTTCATGGCATAGTGCACACATGTACTGTGCAGTAAAATGAAGAAGTTTGCACATTCTAGGATATCGTGTGCAACACCATAAGTGTGCTTGATATTGAGGCCAGGTAGCCTTTCGTGTATATGTTGCATTTTATAGGATGGTGATCCAGTTATTATAAGATATGATTTTTATGTTTTGATTAGGCCATAGAGCCTAGATGTTAAAGGCCAGTGTGCCTATTTTTGTATATGTCTCATACTTAATATAAATACATCGTTGCGCATAGACCGACCAATATAAAAGATATGGGGGACTAAACTCCACTATTTAGGGAAAGGAAGGGGCCTAAAAATTAAGGAAAAAGGACTAAGCTATGGAACTTAAGCCAAAAAGGAATATTATATTAATATTTCTTAAATCATAAAGTATGGATAATTATTTTATCCTAAGTTCTAAAGTTGGGGACAAGTGGGCCAACATAGATCCCAACATGACAAGTGTCAAGTTGGGGACATGCATACATATTGTTGGGACTTAATTCATTTTCCCATATTTTCCTTGATTGTTTTCCATCATTCCTTCCACCATTCAATTATTTATTCAATAATCCATGAGCATGCACACACCCATTGAGCTATCCTTCATACCATCAACATTGTACATGAACCTGTTTCCATAGCAATTTTTTGTTCATGTAGCTGGTTAGCTTGGGAGATGGACTGAAGAAGCAAGTTGTCAAGCTCGTGGGATATTGAAGAGATGGGTTGTCGGGCCTATGAGAAATTATTTTGGTGAGATAATTTCTAGGGATTGATTTCCTGAGGGTGTTGAACTACAACTACAGTGCTCTGAGACTTCATGTTCGTCCTGTTGCTGAAGCCCAGAAAGTAATTGGGGTAGTCAAAGGATGTTGAGTAGAAAAGGGGAACACTTCCTGGGTGGGACAGGCATGTGGGGAATCATGGATTGTAGGTTGTTAGTTTGAGTTGGCACCTGAGATGGAGTCTTTCCTGTTGTCTATGAGCCTTTAGCCTGGTTAGGAATCCCTTTACCCGTGTGCAGTTTAGTCCCATCTCGGGGGTGATTCATTGTTGAGAGTGATGAACAATGTGGTCTAAGGCTGGGAGGTTCGTGGAAGGTCTACACCCAGTTGGTGACATCCTTACCAAGATAAGTGCCAATTGTGTGATAAATTTACATGTTTCATTGTTATTTACGTGCTTATTTTTATGGGTTATCATATGTGGGGTTATAACTATGTTTATTTTTATGGGTATTGCTTGTATATGCTGCATGTATACGTTTATTTTTATTTCAGTGTGAATCCGTGTATTTACAGAGGTATTTGTATGTTTACGTTTTATACATAAATGCTTCTGCAAGAGTTCTGTGTGTATATAATTTAATTGCATGCAGTTGTAAATGTAAATTTATGTGGCATAGCTCAGATAGATGTTGGGTATGTTACAATATGTTCCACAGAGAGAACAATAAGATTTCTCTGGCATAGCATGGCCCGACATGGATGGTCGAGGATGTTACAATATAGGATGGCCCTGACCAATTGCGCGATTGGAACTAGTGTGATAATTCTCCTTTCAATCTTCACAATTCATCCCTGACGTTGATCTAGCGATTGTGCATCCGACGGTCACGATTTAATATGAATTAAATGGATTTCTTGTTGGATCAACCCCATCATCGATAACCAGGTCAATGAGATCAGACGATCTAGGCCAATTGATGGATTGGAACTAGAAAGTCATTTAATTATCCTTCCGATCTCTGCAATTTATCCCTGTCATTGATATGGCTTGCAGATCGACAATCACGATCCTCTAGCAATCCTCAAGCCCACGATCACTCATATGATCGTTTTTTGTAATATGAGTGTTCTCAACATGGTCGATTTCTTGATCGGATGACTGCTCTATGCATATCGTTTGCTCCTCATCCTGAGGTTTGATATTCATTCGGTGACCCTCCTGAGATTTTATCTTCATATTGTTCGCTCCTCCTCTTTGATCCTCCTTCTGAGCTTACGCTTTCGATCTCTGCATATTGTTCAACATCTTCTACTAAATAATATGTTGTTGACATCAATGTCAATATCATCTATGGTAATTCATCATTAACAATAGATCATCACATCGACTGTTGACATTAATGACAATATGTGTAACAATATCCCCCTTTGTCATTGAGGGAAACCCACTAACTTCATATACAAAACTCCCCCTTTGATGATGCTTTCCTCTTATGAAGTTTTCCTTTTATGAAGTTTCTCTCCCCCTTTTACATCAATGGAAAAAGGTTTTTCCTCCTGTGGTAAATCTCTATATGTTACTAACTAGAATCTGAACTTAGTTAATACTTCTTGCAATTATGTTTTGCCTGCCATAATTGAATGAATCCCCCTACCAATATGCTCTTTCTCTTCTTCTGACTACTCTCCCCCTTTGTTTCTGAAAAGGTAGCTCTTCCTGACAAGGTTTCTTTCCATGTTATTTACTAACTTATTATCTCATTTGATTGGGATATTTGTTTTTTCAAATGAGTAGTCTTCTTGATACCAATTTTTGTAGTGATCGAGTCTTTTCAAAATATAATCTAATTTCTTTCTTATTTTTCTAACCAAAACTNGTAATATGAGTGTTCTCAACATGGTCGATTTCTTGATCGGATGACTGCTCTATGCATATCGTTTGCTCCTCATCCTGAGGTTTGATATTCATTCGCTGACCCTCCTGAGATTTTATCTTCATATTGTTCACTCCTCCTCTTTGATCCTCCTTCTGAGCTTACGCTTTCGATCTCTGCATATTGTTCAACATATTCCACTAAATAATATGTTGTTGACATCAATGTCAATATCATCTATGGTAATTCATCATTAACAATAGATCATCACATCGACTGTTGACATTAATGACAATATGTGTAACAATATCCCCCTTTGTCATTGAGGAAAACCCACTAACTTCATATACAAAACTCCCCCTTTGATGATGCTTTCCTCTTATGAAGTTTTCCTTTTATGAAGTTTCTCTCCCCCTTTTACATCAATGGAAAAAGGGTTTTCATCCTGTGGTAAAGCTCTATATGTTACTAACTAGAATCTGAACTTAGTTAATACTTCTTGCAATTATGTTTTGCCTGCCATAATTGAATGAATCCCCCTACCAATATGATCTTTCTCTTCTTCTGACTACTCTCCCCCTTTGTTTCTGAAAAGGTAGCTCTTCCTGACAAGGTTTCTTCCCATGTTATTTACTAACTTATTATCTCATTTGATTGGGATATTTGTTTTTTCAAATGAGTAGTCTTCTTGATACCAATTTTTGTAGTGATCGAGTCTTTTCAAAATATAATCTAATTTCTTTCTTATTTTTCTAACCAAAACTTCCCTTGAGTTTTTACTGACTATTCTCCCCCTTTGTTTCTAAAAGGGTATCATTTTCTGAGAAGTTTTCTCCTCTTGTTATCTCTACAGGATGTCATGTACCTCATTTTGTACATCATAATGTTGCTTCTACAGATGTCGTTGTCCTACAAGAACACTGAAAAATTGTATCTCATCTTATTAAAGCAACTCTCGGATCTGCCCATTGATTCCCATCAATATCTAACCAGATGTATCTTTCTTTATCCAAGATGATTCTTTATTGTACATTTCTCTGAGGGTTTTATAAGAACTTTTATACTATACTTGTCACATGACTGACATTCTTTTTCAACAATCAACTTCACTCTTGTTCACTTGTTCAATTTTTGTTATCCACATCTATGAGTGTCCTGGTTTCTTGAGCTTTGTTCTCTGATCATCTATTACTGCAACTTCATTTTTCTTCCATGTTCCATTTACTACTTTTGTCGTATTGTATGAAGCATTTCTCATTGACTGTTTTCTTGAGTTCCAATAGTTATTGGATTTGTGGCCATATCCACCGAAACTGTAGCATCTCATAGTGTAACACTGTGTAGCAATATGTCCAACATGATTGTAGTTCCAACATCTTATACTGTTGTTGAACCTGCCAAATTATTTTCTTCCATGATGCCCACAATCCAAGGCTTTATGACCATATTCATTACAAGAAAAACAATAAACATTAAAAAACCTCCCATACCTTATTTGATTCATCCATGAAGGTGTCTCTCTTACAAACTTGCTTTGAGGTGTATGATTAGCTTTTGGATGTCTTCCTTGATCCAATCTTCTAAATTTTGTAGTGTTTCTTTTATTTCTTGAACGTGAAGAACCTAAGTCATATCTTATTTCACTTTTTGCAAATGAAGGCGTTGTGTCAGACCTGTCTTCAGCTTTTACAAATGAAGGAGCTGTGTCAGACCTATCTTCATTCTTTACAAATGAAAGACCTATGTCATACCTATTTTCATCTTTTACAACTGAAGGACCTACATAAGGTTTCTTAGTAGTACTGATTTATTCCTTGTTATATCCAAGACCAGATTTGTCTTTTGGTGATCTTTGACTATCCAAGATCTCATCCAGGGTCATGGAGTTGTTCAAGACCTTGATTTGGGTGTCCGACTTCTCAAACTTATTTCTAAGATTCACAACTTTTTCTTCCATCTTATGACATGATTCTTCCTTTTTGTTAAGCTGGTTCCTTAGTACCTCCTCCCTTCTTTTGGATTCTTCAAGTTGGATTTTATGATTGACATAGATTTCCCTTAGTTATTTTAGATATTCAAGGCTTTTTCTTGGTTCATCATATTCCTTATTTTCTTCTTTTGCTTGACCGATTTCATTTTTCAGTCTCTCGGTCTCCTCTTCCTTTGCTTGACTGATTTCGTTTTTCAATCTCTCGATCTCCTCTTTATTTTATTTTGTTATATTAGTAACTTTTGTTTTCAATCTTTTGATCTCTTCTTGTTTGTTTTCTAATTGAATCTTTTTCTCAGATATGATTTCTTCATTGTCTTTGAGTTTTCTTTTGTTTCCAGGATATGCTTTTGATTTCTAAGCTCATCATCTTCCTTCTCCTTTTATTTTACTTGACTAATTTGTTTCTTCATCTTATCGATCTCCTCTTCTTTCTATTCTAACAGATTGTCCTGCTCATATATTATCTTTTCATTGTCCTTAAGCATTTCCTTTATTTCCAAGACATGCTTTTGACTATTTTCAAGAAATTATTTATTGTAATCATGAATATATCTATAGTCTGATTCATTATGGTCATAGAGGTATTCACAGAGACTACAATAAACATTTTGTTTGGCCTTTGATAGTTCTTCATCTACTTCTTCCATGGGATAAATGCTAACATAACATTCTGTTATTGTATCTAAGTCTTATTCTTTACTTGAAGGGGAGGATTTAGTATCAATGTTATTGCAATCAAAATACTATGGAGATTCCTTACCTTTATTTATGGATGAGTCTTTATCTTCATCCTTGATAGGAATGTATTCTGTGTATTCCCTTTTGATTTGATACATCTTTTTTAACTTCATCCATAAGTCCTTGGTGGATGTGCATAGTCTTATGATTTCCTTGACTATATATGATAATCCATTGAGAGAATATTCAATTCTACTTCATTGTTATTACTTGCTCTTCTTTGGACTGTAATCTTGGACAGATTCTTTGATGTAGTTAAATCCTAGGGCTTGCTTACTACTAAATTCCAAACTTCAGATCCTTTTGACTTCAAATATTGTTTCATATTTTCTCTCCATGAGGAATAATATGTTCCATCAAATAAGGGAGCTTCAATTGTAGAGAGATCCATTTGTCCACCCATTTCTTCAACATCTTCCTTCTAGTGGTTAAAATGTGTTGAAGGAACCCACTCTGATATAAATTGTTGAAAAAACTGCCCACACTAGGGGGGGGTGGCTGAATTAGTGTGTTGACTTTTCCAACTTTTCTTCTTCTTACAAGTTAGTAGTTAAAAAACAATTGAACATATTAAGAACATTTAAATCATAATCACAATGGACACAAGAGACACCAGATGTTTGTGTAAGATTTTGTATAATTGATAATAATTTGATATGAATATAGTAATATGAATTTTCCCAGCAACAACTATTTTTTATCAGCACCAACTGAAGTAAGGAGAACCAACTCCTGGGAGAGAACCAACTCTCAAGCAAGACCTAGCTTCCCGCAAGACCCAAATTGTTGATAGAAAGCATTCTATCCAAATAGAGTTCATTCAAATATAGTAGTAATGATCCATTATAGAATCAAATCTATATCATGATAAGAGGGATACTATAAAATCTCATCACCGCATTTCATCTTCTCTCTGAAATTCACGTCTTCTTCACTTTATCTTTCCTCTAATATATTTGTGCCTTCTTTACTTCTGCATCTCTATTATATTCGCATGGACCTTAGGTTCATATCCACCTCATTCACTTCACAAGCCACTCTTCATCCACAAGCACCTTTTCAAGTGAACCAATCATGGTTGTGTTTATATTTTTTTATGCTCAAAACTTGTTTAAGTTATTGAGTCGACTTGTACAACAAGTTATAACTGACTTGTTCATTTACAATAACTTTTGGGACCACCAGAGATCATCAATCCGAGTCTTCAAAATTACACCTAGAATCCCCTTTCCTTTCACAAATCAATCACATGCATGGATCAATTTCCTTCATCTCTGTGATAATAGAGATCGACTCTTCCTTCAAACCATGTTCATATGATCAATGGTGTAGAACCACAGGCTTAACAATTTAAGTGACGCATTACCTTCTACCCTGTAAATATATTTATCATATGACCAAAGGCATTGACCAGATGATAGGCAAGATGATCTCTTGAGCGTTTATTGATTCAAAGGTCACGATTCAATCTCCGATGATATGGACGATTGTCGTAACTTCAACACTTCACCCATCGAAACTTTTGGGCTTGAAACCTTTCAAATTTCCCGAAGAAGATTTTGTCGAACAGATTGGATGGTTCTCATTATATCAAGGAACCATATCAATGGTCATATTCGATCCTTACATCTATCCTTAATTGCTTAATCCAACAGCCAGGACTTAATCAATAAATGAGATGGATGGCCACCTTTTACTTTGTGACTTTGTCTATTATGCTTATGCTATCCTTCCACTGTATTTTGATCAATGATTGAGAATGCAACGGAACATCAGATCGATGGTCGAGATCTCCTTCGGGTCTTTGGACTTTGGATATTTTGATTCTCAACTCGTTCTTTCCTCCATACGTCAATATTCTGGAGCTGAAAATTTGCTCACGCGTGTCCCTCTCGGATTAATGGTCGAGATCTCCTTTGGGTCTCCAGACTTCGAAGATTTCAAATGTCAACCCCTTATTTCCTCCATACATCAATCATTTGGAGATGAAAAACCACTAACGTGTGTCCCTCTTAGATTAATGATCGATGTCTCCTTCGGGTATCGAGACTTCAGAGATTTCAAATCTCAACCCCTTCTTTCCTCCAGAGTGATCACCTGTTGTGGTAAGTCATGATATGGTGGATACCTCTTGCTGTCGATTAACATTTCCACTTACACTATCCTTCCAATATAGTATATCGATGGATGAGACTGCTTCCAAAGTGATCTTTAGATCATACGTCTTGTGTCCACTTCGGGTCTTCGACATTTGGGACTTTCGGCAAGTGTTGGTGGTAAAACTCCAGAAGAAAAACTCCTGAAGTGACATAGCTTACTTGAGTCACTTGATGATGTGTCACGAGACGAGAAGGTACCACGTGTCACTTAGTTTCATGATTTGCACGTACCTAAAATGATGATTTCAACTTGACACTTGTTGTTCTCTGACTGTGCCACGTGTCCTTGCTGACGTATACTATTGATGTGGTCTATCACAGTTTCTTGTTGACGTCGATGTAGATCTTTCGATGTGAAACATGTTCATCTCCTTAATCTAACGGTCAGGATAGTATCCGAAGAGTATCTCAGATCGACAGATGAGAGTAACTTCAAACCTTCATCCTTTGGGACTTTGGGACTTATGATATTTCTTGGTGGTGAAACTCCTGAAGCAATTCTTCTAGAGTGACGTAACTTTATTTCGTCACTTGTTGACATGACACAAGCCAATTTCCTCTTGACGCTTGTCATCATCTGATTATGCCATGTGTATTTGCTGACGTTGTCTACTACGTGTCCTTTCTAACGTGGTCTACTGACCAACAACCTTGATCCAATGGTCATCGTATGTCCTCCAAATCCGATGGTCCTTATTCATTTCAGATTTTTGGGCTTTGGGTATTTTGAATCTCAAACTTTCTTGAAGTGAGATTTCTCTGGAGCATAACCTACTCGCAACTTTAGATCTGAACAAAAATTTGTTTGTTGATTAGGATCTTATATCGACAAATCAATATTTCTGTGATGCATCTTTGCTAGTTTATCCTCTCCTTCCACTCGAAAGTGATCCGACGGCTGACGGGAATTTGCATAATCGAATTCTCAATAATGTATCCCCGTTTATCCTGTCCTTGCACTCAAAAGTGATCCAACGGTTGTGAATATTCTTGAAGAAAATACACGATCAAGGATCATTGTGGAACCACAACTTTGCGAGTGATTTAACTCATCACACAAACTCTACAATTGGATTTTTTTCTCTGTTGGTGAGTCAACCACAATCGTCGATCTTCAAAGCTATAAGATAGGACAGCCCTGACTAATTGCGGGATTGGAACTAGCACGATATTTAATTCTCCTTTCAATATCCTCAATTCATCCCTATCATTGATCAAGCGATTGCGCATATGACGGTCACGACTTAGTATTACTTAAAATGATTTCTTGTTGGAGAAACCACAATCATTGATATCCAAGTCAATGAGATCTGACGATCTAGGCCAATTGCGGGATTGGAACTAGGAATTCATTTAATTCTCCTTCTAATCTCCACAATTTATCCTTGTCATTGATCTGGTTTGCATATCAATAGTCACAATCCTCCAACGATCCTTAAGCCCACATTCACTCATATGATTGTCATCCATAATATGAGTGTTCTCAACATGACCAATTTCTTGATCGAACAACTGCTCTCTGCATACCATTCACTCCTCATATTGAGCTTTGATATTCATTCACTAACCCTCCTGAGATTTTATCTTGATACTGTTCGCTCCTCCTGTTCTCTCCTCCTTATGAACTTACGATTTCTATCTCTGCATACTATTTGACATCTTCCTCTAACTGATATATTGTTGACATCAATGACAATATCATATGTGGTAATTCATCATTAACAACAAATCATCACATCAACTATTGACATCAATGACAATATGTACAAAATGATCATCTATCAACCTTTGTCTAATATATTCTAGTACCATTATCCTGGGTGTGAGGAAGGATGAGAGTTTGAAAGGTTCTTGTGAAAAACCATATACCCTGATGATAGTGTGACCTTGGGAAAGGTATCAATCTCCCATTATGGTATCTTTACTCAATTGTAGAATGCAATTCATGTCTGAAATTTTTTTTGGAGGAGGTCAGCCATGTATGAGGGTATATATGGCCTTCATGCAAAGATTGACATAATGGATAAAACCATTATTCTTATCCTCTCTTTTCATTCTCTAAGGCCATTCAAATATCAGTTTGATATTTCCCTCTTCATCTACAACTTTTGTTCCCTGGATTTTTAAATAGGAATGATTCTAAGAAAGAATGAGATATACTAGGTAGGATTGGTATTTCAAGGGGCATATACTATGGAAATTTTCTAGCTGGACTTGAATGGACTCTTTTAAAATTTTGCAGAAATCGAGCTTCGAGGGAGCCATGGTAAATGGTGATAAAAGGAGGAATAAAATCCAAACAAAAACGTCATCCATTACTCTATCATGATCCTGAACTAGTACTTGAAAAATGGAGGTTAGGGCATGATGAATATTTTGTGGGAAAGTGTTAGTCGGGAAATCAGTCGAGAATGTTGCTAATGGAGAATTTGGGGCTATGAGACTTCGAAGAAAATTTCCTTTATCAGCCTTGGGTAGTACCTAGTATCCAGCTTCTAGGGTATGTTCTTGTAACTTTTTTTAGGGTTTTTCTAGTAAGAAGATCATTTTAGCTAGGGATTTTGGTGATAGATGGAAAGCAACATGCTTCTTATCAGTGGACAATATTTTTCATTTGGGGACCAAGTAATTAGCAACACACTAATGGATGACCTCCAAGAAATTGAAGGTTTGTGGTATGCTTCAACAAATTAGTTTTGAATCCCACAGGTGCATATAATATTGGTCACATTTATCATCCACAAGTTTCATATTGATGATATTTATCAAGTTAGAGAAAGAAAATACTGGGTCATAAATTTCACTATCTCGATAAACTAAGGGATCACTGATTTCTAGGGATTTCTTGGAGGGTTGGGAATTTCTATAGTTTGAAATAGTCACCGTTAGGGAAATTACAAAATATGAAGGCAAAGTGAACTGAAAGGGACTGAGGGGTTATGATTTACCTTGAAATGGGTTTGCATGGGACATTTGAGAGTTGCTTCTCGAAATCATCCTTTGTTTGAAAATTGTGAGTGCATGATTTGGCGCTTTGGAACAAATAATATTCTCCAAGATTGATGGGATTTTGTATTTGTATTTACATTTTCAGTTTCTACATGTTAATATTTGATTCAGATGAATCTTTTTAATGAAATCCCAAAAGATCAAAATTTTGAGTGACATCACACCAATGTCATTAAGGTCCCATGAATACATGGAAACAACTTGCTCATCCATGTTGGCATTGATGTGGAATCAAGTGAGATAATGTGTCACTAGGGCTTGCTATACCAGTAGTCGGGACTGGTGGTCCCCTTATGTATAGGTGGGGACCTCATATGAATCCCAGGTGGAAGGAAATATTAGGGTCGGTGGTTAGACAAAACCAGAATACCACTATCACAACCAAACTATATTGGTTTATCTTTCCATATTCCTATCATCCAACACCATCCATCCTTTAACACATGGATCTTAAAGACACCATCACACCCCAAGCACATGTTAAATCCTATCTACTTTCCGAATGTGACATAGGATTTCCACCATAGATCAGGCTCACTTGCAATTGTTGGATGATTAGGCCCCACATGTTCACCAACACTCGATCCTTAAGACTTGGTCTCATGACATAACCCATATTTGAAAATGGGTTTAATCCTATTTGGAGTACAATTATCCCCTTTTTAAGCTCCCGATAAGCACCAAAGATCTTGAAACTTAGCCTTGGGACCTTAGGGATTTTTGTTGTTGTTGTTGATTTCTCCGGAGAAACTTGCGCATAGGCCATCTCCTTTCCATCCATGAGATATGTAAGCTTACCTTTGTCCTCTGACTTTTCAAATTTGGCTTCCTAACCTCAATCAAAATAAACATCAGTGACTGGATCAAATCCAATACTAATAAGTGTTAAACATAATTTTAATTTTAAATAATTCAAATATAAATTAAATAAAATTTATTTAAATTTAAAAAACATAATTTTCATAACACAAACATTTCAACAAAAGAAGTTCTGCATGGAGGTGTAAATTGAAAAATATATACCTGTGTGAATGACGTTGGAGGGGATTTTAAATAATCATTACTTGTTCATGCAACGTTCGATTGGGATACCATTTTTTGCAATTCGAAGAGCACAGAGAGACACTTCTAGTGAGATGGACTACCATGTTATTCAGATATTCAGTTAGTGTCATGAATGACGAGGCTCGTATGGGAGAGAACTCCTTGGTGATTTGTTTGACACTTTTGGGCCTCATATTTTGATTCTGATAGTTATGTTGGAATTGTGATTTCATAAATCATACATTTGGTCTGTTTAAGTGGTGAAAAGTACACTTTGATGAACACCAAAAAATTGTGATCAAAGGAATTTTTTAATGAAATTTTGGGTCTCGTTCTTGTTGTTTCTTTTCCAGAAATGAGTTCCATTAGTTCTTGTATAATCTATTCTATATAGGCTCTTATTTCATCCATTGGAGATGACATAATGTGTTATTATCATAGAAATATAAATACACAACAACAACCAATTGACGTTTTGAGCACTTGACACCATTTAGGAGCTAGAAGGACCAATTTTGTTTTAAGATGCAATTCAAATCCAGTGCAAGTCTTATAGATTTTGTAGTTAACCCATATGAAAATAGACAACATGTTTGGTCATAAAATCAAGAAGTGCAAAGTAAAMAAGATGGTATGGTATGCGTAATGAAAGCTAATGGTGACACAAACTGACTTAATTACGACTACAACATGAAGTAGATAATGTGAGGTAGATGATAAATCATCAGTTTTCAAATCAAGAATGAAATTATTGATTATTGGAAATGATATAAACCTAATTGATGGGTGAAACGAGAAGAATTTGAGCTGTAGGAGAATAGGAGATGTCTTAAGATGAAGGCGTGGAGAAAGTTAGTACCAACAGAGTTAGTATTAACTTCACCAATAAAGGGGAGGAAGTATTGGAAGATATTTTAGTAACATCCCTGGGATGTGAATGATGGTATCAATGGATGATCCAAAAAGGATCCAGATAAGACTAAGATTAACTCATAAATCATAGAGGTACCTCAGAATGCTCATAATGGCTTCAATAGACAGAGAAAGGGAAAATATTCAAATTTCCCAAAACTCAGTGAAAATGGCATGATCATGAAGAGCATGTCACAATATTTCTAGCAACGCAAACGACTCATCAAATAGAGTTATGGTTTGAAATATATTCACGATCAAAGATGTGGTCAACCAGAACCAGTCAACAAGGGATACATTAGCATATGTACTTCTTAATTTAGAAGCTTACATGGTAGGGTGATGTCATCATACGGATGATGACATCGACATGCCACGTGGTAGCACCACAAGATGCCACGTGTCACCCACTAGTGGACTTTTCAGGGGTTCATATGGACCAATAGGAAAGTACCACGTGGCACCCTCAAGAGACGCCATGTGGCACCACTAAGGAAACATCACGTGTCAATATGACAATGATGTCATCATGTGAGTAGGAGAATCAATAGGCTCCATGTGGCCCAATCAGGGGGTGTCATGTGGCATCCTGAGAATGCCCAATGTTATCCCGTGAATAAATTTTATTTAAAAAAAAGAATTGGCGAGTCCACCAAATCTGGCAGACCACAACAAATATATGTAATCGTTGGTGGAATTACTAAGTGGACTGCTAAACTTAGCGAAAATTTAACCACAACTAAACATATCATAAGCACTACAAAAAATGGAGTCTGGCGTGTTCGATCGCAGAACCTCCACCAAGAACAAAGCCTTTAGAAATCTTATCTAACCAACGTGTCAACAGGTGTGCCTTGGCATATCCACCCCATTTAATATTTAAAAATTTGTTTCAGCCAGAGCCCGAGGAGGGAAAAGGGGGTGTGTGACCATACTATACAATCCGACATAGTTTTTGATGTAGATGATGTCATTATTGTTCGTGCAGAGGGCACAAAAACCGAGACATGATTTCCTTTGGGCTTCGAAGTGCCAGAGTCAGATCAGAGCATGGAGACAATCATTTTTGGGTAATTTGATGCCACGAATCCAATAGAGATATTTGTTTTCTGATCTGAGCATTATTTCTGCATCTTGATTTTAGAATGAGATATATTCATGTATTTTCCAAATTCTCTTGTTGAGTTAATAAAAGAGCCTACCCATTTGAGAGTAGGACCTTGAGACATACTCAACCAAGGATGAACTTTTTTATCAAGTTTTTGTGTTCATATATGATTCTTATGTCTCTTCATTTCTAAATTTCCCTTATTTAATGGTGCACTTTAATTTATGCTCATTTAATACAATTCTTTATAAGTCAAGATGACAAGATCATGGATCATGTTGGTATCAAAGGAGTCATATTTGACTTGAATTGTTGAGTGTGAATGCTTACTAGGGCAGAGTATAAGCAGGGTAAAGGAACTCTAAACACTTTCAATATCAAAGTTGGTCGTGTATCCAGAAGGAAGAAAATGGTAGAAGAGGACAAGCATGATGAATAGGAGAAAAACATTCACATGGTCTTTTATTCAATGTGAGAAATGGTCGAGCGAATGTATGGAGATTAGGAGAAGAGGATGAATAATAAAGGGAAGAAAAAGGAATAACATGTAGATGATGATGCTTCAGTAAACCAAGGGGCTAGAGGAGACCCTCCTCAACCTCCATATTCACCTTCAAGTTCTAGTTCTTCTTCCTCTGAGCATTCTCATCATTCTCATCATTCTAGCCATAAGGCCTCTTTTAATAAACCATTGTTAAATCTTAATGTAAAATTTTCTTTACCTATGTTCAATGGAGATGCTAATCCTGAAAGGGTAGATAATTGGATCTGATAGGTTGAAGTGTATTGTTGTGTCCAGCATATTGATGAAGAGGAAGTTAAAGAGAAACTGACTTCTCTTCGATTGGAAGGCACTTCTCTCATATGGTGAGAGAGTAAACGTCAATACATAAGTGAGTGTGGTAAGGTTTTTTCCTCATGGTCGGAATTTAAATCAACAGTCAGGAAGCAATTTTATTCATTAAGGTATTTACATAAAGCAATTATGGAATGACAATCCTTAAGGAAAAGTAAAGGACAAACTGTACAAAGTTTCACAAAAGAAATTAGGAAGAAATATCTTTCATTGAACATTCCTTTAGATTCTTATGAGACTTTAATGAAGTATATTGGCTCACTTCACAGTTATATTCGACATACTTTTATGTTGTTTAACCCCACTAGTCTTGATGAAGTTTGTGTGCAAGCCACTCACCTAGAGAATAGGGGGAAACATGTTCAAGAATATCCCACAAAGAAACTTTCCAATTTCCCACTGAATAATTTTAAGAAGTATAAAAGGAAGGACTAGAAGACCTCTACAATGAAGAGAGAAGGAGGAAAACCATCTTTCACTCATTGCAAGAAGAGTGGTCACAATGAATAAAACTGTTGGAAACTGCATCCAGAAAAGAAACCGAAACATTTTGGTGGAAAGGGGAAGAGAAAGATTGTTGCTACAGTACAACAAGATCCTGTTTATGATTCATTAGATGAAGGAAATATCACAACGATTGAAGTATAAGGTAAATACTCTCTTCATGCTATTTCTAGTTCTAATGATAAATCTCATGTTGATGAACGAAAGAGGAATGTGTTATTTCACATAAGAGTTGTATATAAGAATACTAAGATAGATACATTATTTGATTCAGGTTCCCAAGTAAACTGGATATATGAAGAACTTGTCAAGAAAATGGGTCTTGAAATGAAACCACATCTGAAACCTTATTCTCCTGGTTGGGTATGCGACAAAGAAAAACTTAATGTCACCAAACAATGTAGGATAAGATTTTCTATTGCTTCAAAATTGATTGATGAAGTTGATTTGGATGTTGTACCACTTGATATATGTGGCATAGTGTTGGGAATTCCTTATATTTATCATAGAAAAGCAATCTTCTTTTGAAATGAGAAGAAATACCACCTTACTAAGGGAGGAGTGGAATATATTGTTAGAGCTCACAGTATGAGGATAAATACAACACTTGTTAGTGCAGGGAAAATGAAAAGACTCATAAACACTAATAAGATATATGTAGTCATGGTCTTCAGAGAGAAAGATGTCGGGACATCTGACTCTTTCCAAGGGTGTGATCCATCTCATAAAAAATAATTGATTGATATTGTTTCTAAGTATGATGATATTTTCCAGGAACTAGATGAATTACCTCCTAAGAGGGAAATCCAACATGAGATACATCTTCAATAGGATTCTCCTTTGCCTAATGTGGGCATGTACAGGATGTCAGTTGTGGAGATGAAAAAAATAAAGAAGTAGGTACATGGATTATTGGATCAAGGGGTCATCAGGCCCATTTCATCTCCTTGTGGTTCTCCAATCGTGATGGTGCCAAATATGGATGGAACATAGAGAATGTGTGTCGATTATCGAGCCTTAAATAAAATCATGATGAAAAATATATACCCTCTTCCTTGCATAGATGATTTACTTGATCAGTTAAAGAATGTTTTCTATTTCACTAAGTTGGATTTGCACAGTGGATATCATCAAATCAAAGTTGCAGAAGATAATGCATGGAAAACTGAATTTAAAACCAAACAAGGATTTTTTGAGTGGTTAGTTATGCCATTTGGTCTTTGTAATGCTTCGACAACTTTCATGTGTGTGATGAATGTTGTATTCAGGACTTTCATAGATGAATTTGTGATTGTATATTTAGACGACATTATTGTTTTTAGTGGGACATGGGATGAGCATGTGAGGCATGTAAATAAAGTATTGGATACTTTGCAAAGGGAAACATTGTATGTAAAATTGTCTAAATGTCAATTTGGCAAGACTACACTTATATACTTAGGTCATATCATAGGAGGAGGAAAATTGACCCTTCCAAAATAGATGTAATTGTGAATTGGCCTGAGCCAAAAAGTCTAATTGAAGTTTGAAGTTTCTTAGGTGAAGTCTAGTATTGGAGGAGATTCATTCCCAACTTCTCCTTCATAGAAGCTCCTCTGCATGCCTTAACCAGTGTGAGGAACACTTTTCAATGGGAATGAAAGAAAGAAAAATCTGTTGACACTTTGAAGGGAAAGATCAGTGTTGCACCAGTATTAGCATTGTTGAATCTTTAACAACCTTTTGAGATTGAGACAGATGCCAGCAGATACACCATAGGCGCATTACTAATGAAATATTGTAAGCCTGTCTATTACCACTCTGAAACTTTTTACCAAGTTGTTGTTAACTATCCTACATATGATAAAGAGTTGTATGCATTAGTCCAGAGTATAAAGAAATAGAAGAACTAATTGTTATGGAAGGAAACCATTATACATACAGATCACCAACCCTTACAGTATCTTCAAGCATAGACCAAACTGCAACAATATCGACACTACAGGTGGATGGGTTTTCTGCAACAATTTTGCTTGGTAATCAAATACAAAAAGGGTACAAGTAACAAGGTAGACGATATGCTTTCTAGACCTCCTATTATTGCTTATATGATTTTGAAGAATGATTCTTTATCTCGTGATAGATATATAGAAAAATATTCCATCGATGAATATTTGAAAGAAGTATATATGAAGATAAACCTTGGTGCATAGGTAGAGAACTATTGTCTGCAGGGAAAGTTACTTTACTATCTTAGAAAGCTATGTATTCCTACAAGTGAACGAGTCCATGTAATACAAGAAGCTCATATTTCTCTTGTGTATAGGAATTTTGGGGTAGGAAAAACTATGGATCATTTACAAAGGTTTTGTTACTGGCCTCAAATGAGAGAAATTGTAACTAAATATCTAAAGGGGTGTGTGATGTGTTCTACTTGTAAGCCCACTAATAGAAAACTGGGGCTATAATCACCACTTCATGTTCCATCCCATCCATGGGAAAGTATATCCAAGGATTTTGTAGGGGTTTTACCCATGACCAAAGGGGTCATGATTATTTGTATGTTGTACTGGATAGGTTCAACAAGATGTGTATCTTGATTTCTTGTAAAAATCAGATCACTGCTGAGCATATTGCTAATATCTTCTTTCATCATGTTTGGGTTCACTTTGGATTACCCACATCTATTGTCTTGGATCGAGATATTCGATTCCTTGGGGACTTCTGGACTATATTTTGGAAGATGATGGACACCAAATTGAAGAGGAGAACTACCTTCCATCCATAGACCAACAAACAGACAGAGGTGGTAAATCGAACAATGGTACTATTGCTTCAAGGCTATTGCAGCAAGCATCCCAAGGTATGGGATGAATAGATACTCTATGTACAACATGTGTACAACCAAGATTTACATTCATCCACATAGATTTCACCTTTTGAGACATGTTTTGGGTACTTACCAAAGGTGCATTTGGACTTGATGTACATGAGATATGTTAATGTAAATGAAGAGTGAACAGAGGATAGATCCTGCAAGTTCATATAGAGGATTCAACAGATACACCAAGTAGTTAGGGAACAGTTGGAGAAGATTCAAGAACAATATAAATCTCTGCATGAAAAGAACAAGGTTGATCATCAGTTCCAGGTTGGAGATCAGGTATGGCTTCACATCAGCAAGGAGAGATTGAAGGGTGAAGGAAATAAAATCAAGCCCATTCGTTATGGACCCTTCACTATCTTAGAGAAAAGAGATACCAATGATTTTCATTTGGATATTATTCCTTATATTCATATTTACTTAGTTGTGAATTTTGAGAACTTGAAACTTTTTTAGCCTCCCATGATCATGGATCAAGATGAGGAAGTTTCAATTCCACCAGTTTATGATTTTGCACCTGAGTACTTGGATGAGTTATAGGAAGATATCCTCCTAGATAGGAGGACAAGGAATTCACACAGGGGTGATGTTGATTATATTTGAGTAGGCTTAAAGGGCACCCATCCAAGCAAAGCAAAGTGGATTGAGAAGGACAAAGTGAGGGAACTCTTCCCTCACTTACCAGTTGATTGATGCAATATTTTGGTGGTCCAAAAAGGTCTTAGTGGGAAGGTGTGATCCAAAAAGGATCCAGAGAAGGCTAAGAATAACTCAGGACTTACAGAGGCAGCTCAGAATGCTCATAATGGCTTCAGTAGATAGAGAAAGGGAAAAAATTCAAAGTTCCAAAAACTCAATGAAAACGGTATGATTGCTAAGAGTGCATCATAAGATTTCTAATGATGCTAATGGCTCATCAAACAAATTTACGGTTTGAAAGATATTCACGGTCAAAGATGCAATCAACCAGGACCAGTCAACAGGGCACACATCAACGTCCGTACTTCTAAATTCATCAACTAACATGACAGGATGATGTCATTGTATGGATGATGACATCAACATGCCTCATGGAAGCACCACAGGCTGTAATGTGTCACCCACCAATGGAATTTTCAGGGGTCCATATTGACCAATAGGAAAGTGCCACATGGAACCCCCAGGAGATGCCATGTGGCACCACCCAAGAAGAGCCACATGTCAATATAGTGGTGAAGTCATTATGCAAGAAGGATAATCAAAAGGCACCATGTGGCATCCCGATAGTTCCCAATGTTAGCCCGTGAATAAATTTCATTTTAAAAAATGAATTAGCATGTCCGCCAAATCTAGCGGACCATGACAAATCTATGTAATCATTGCCAGGATTAATAAGTGGGCCGCTAAACTTAGTGATGTATATAATCACGTCTAAACATATCATAACCACTACCAAAAATAGAGTCCGGCGGGTTCGACCCCGGAACCTCCGCCATGAACAAAGCCTTTAAACTCCGCTCTAACCAACGTGCCAAGGAGTCTGCCTTGGCATATCCACCTCATTTAATATTTAAAAATGCATTCCATCCAAAGGCCGAGTAGAATAAAAGGGCATGTGACARTACTATACAATCTGGCACAGTTTTTGATGTAGATGTTATCAATATTGTCGGTGCAGAGGGCACGAAAACTGAGACATGATTTMCTTTGGGCCTGAGACTGCCARAGTCGGATTAGAGTGTGGAGACATACATGTTTGGGTAATTCGATGCCATCTATCCAATGGTGATGTTTTTTTTCTAATCTGAGCATTATTTCTGTAGCTTGATTTCAGAATGAGATATATTCATGTATTTTCCAAACTCTCTTGCTGAGTTAATAAAAGATCCTACCCATTTGAAACAAGGACCCGGAGACGTAGTCCACCAGGGATGAAATCTATTATCAATTTTTTGTGTTCATATCTAATGCTTATGTCTTTTCATTTCTAAATTTCCCTTATTTAATGATGCACTTTAATTTATTCTCATTTAATACAATTCTTTATAAGTCACGATGAAAAGATCCCAGATCAATGGAGTTTGCAAGAAGTGTGCTAGTATGTGGAGGATGGTATCAAAGAATTTGTTGTAAAATATGTTGATATGCAGGAGGGAACCAATGAAGTTGGTGGTAACTTTGTCGGTAAAATGAAACAGTATCAGAGAAGTTGTTATTAACTTCACCGATATGGGAAGAGGGTACCGATATAGTTGGTTGGAAACTTGTTGGTGGAAAAGGTATATATGTTGGTGAAGTTCATGTGAACCTCACCAATGTACCAATGAGTTTGGTTGGAAGGGGGCCAGTGTGCCGGTGAATTTTATTGAAACTTCATAGGTACACTAAATTTCACACTCATAAATATTAAGTGTTACGACCTTTCCAGTGTCATCGAGTTCATCAAAAACTCATCGGTATTTCGTATATCAGTGAGTTCATCACTAAATAGCTGGTATTNTGAATTTTATTGAAACTTCATAGGTACACTAAATTTCACACTCATAAATATTAAGTGTTACGACCTTTCCAGTGTCATCGAGTTCATCAAAAACTCATCGGTATTTCGTATATCAGTGAGTTCATCACTAAATAGCTGGTATTGCTAGAGTCAAAGAAAATACAAGTAAATAAATATTCTAAGTAAAGGACTGAAAGGTTTCAATGAATACCAAGAACGTGAATTGATTGGATTACAGGTGGAGTGAGAGAGTCTCATAGGTTTTCCAGTAGAAAGGTTTAGTAGCCCCCCCGAATTTCTTATATTATAGAAAGGTAAGAGAATAAATTAGGGAGGTTTTTGTGCAGGCACAACAAATAATGGTGACACACTAGGTGAAGACAAAATATATGCTAGTATTACCTAACTTATAAGAAAATTGTAGAGGGTCATATAATTACTTTTAAGATAAGAAATTTTGGAATTTATGTGAAACAATTACCTGAAATGTTCCACTATGATGGGATCACTAGTAATGCTCACATTTTAGCTAGTAGAGATCATCTACTATAAATATAGGATGAATGGTGGTGAGATTTATTTCCTTAAACTGCATCAAATATCCAGGTTTGCATCTCCATCATGGGGATGATATAGGTTTGGGATATAAAAATAATTTCACCAGTTGTGTATGTATTATATCTTAGGTGTTGCTCCATTTCTCGTGAGCATCCATAACCCCGATGGATTCATCATGGCTTCATATAACTTTCTCCATTAACAACAAGAATCCATTTCCCCAACAGAGATATCTACATGTCCCCTAATCTGGTAAAGCTTTATTTCCCATTCCTTCCTGGTTTATATAGTGCATGCTTAACATCTAGTGGATGGGGAAAGCAATGGATTTTTATCCTGATAGGGGATGACTACTATCTATTGATATTTATTTGAATATATTGTCGCACTTGGATAAATAAGGTTATCCCTTTTGATTTTCATCCTTTATACTTTGACCCTTCACCTTTCATGGGAGCAACTACTTAGTGTGTGGATGGTTCCTTGTTATATGGGATCTACTCACCAACCAAAATGAAAGAATGGATGTTGATTAACCACTCTGTTAATTCATGGTATGACTACTATAACATGATTCCCAAATAGTTCTAATTTATATTCAAACAAAGACCCCTAGTTCATCTCATGAGATATGAAAGAGATGCAAGTTGACTCGAGCATATTTCTAGTCAAAAGGTGATTCCTTTAAAAGATAAACAGAGGTGAGATGTTTGTATGTCATCTAATATAATCATGAATTACAAGAAAAACATAAATTAAAGGGTAAAATTCCCCCAGGGCGAGAAATGATGAGAAATGAACGAGAGAAGTCATATTCAAAGATAAAATACTAGCTCAACCCAATACTTGACACAATTGAAACATGAAACCTTGGACAAATGAAGATCAAAGATATGCAGTCAACAAAGAAAGTAAACCAAGAAAGATATCATGAATGTAATTTTTTCTAGAAACTTTAAGGATGTTCATTCATCCCAACCAACAAGAAGTTTGTAGCCTCTTGAAAATACTAATCCATGTGAAATTTTATACACGTATTATTTCATTCAGATGGGCTTCAATGCTATTGTTGGCTGAAAATTGCATTTATCATAATTAGTTTCTCAAAAATACCCACTCATCTTCACAACATTGTTCTCCAAGAAGTAAGGATTTGAAAGAGATTTCGTTTGTCACCCATGATATGCTTTTCTCTGGTTGTGTGAGATCTTCACTCACTCTCTATGTCTCCCACTCTAAAAGTTATTCTACAACATGACATGCTTGTCTCTTCACCAATTCAAATCAAGCGTGTGACACCAATTGTGTAATTGTACATACACAGAAAACCAATTCAAGGGATGAGATTCATTTCAACCCAATATTTTCATAAATGAAAACATTTAAAAGGATCTTGTGTGGGGAATTGAGAATAGAATCTGAAAACATATTTTTGAATAAACTTCCTAGGAAACATGTCTCATGATCGTGTCGAACTTTCTAAATCCACTTGTCTTCTTTGAGTCATGTCCCTCTCTTCGAGAGAGAATAAATTATGAGAGAGATCTGCATACTATTGAAACATGAATAACATTAATAAAAGTAGTGACCATTGATGCAAATTTCTTTATTATCCATTTTCAAACATAAATGTTTAACCGGTTAGACAATATGACCAAAACAATTGTTGAGTAAGGTAAATCCCTCCCAGAAAAACATGTTTGTAAATATTTCACAACATAAATCAGGCCTAATGTTTGTATCTTGGCCAACATGGGACACTAAATAAAATATATTTCTTTTGAAAAAATAGGGAACCATACATGTTTGGATGTATGAAATAAAAATACAAGTATTATCAATTCATGTTTCCAAGATCCTAGTAAAGAGGTGGAGTCGACTTAGCTTGAATCTCGATCTATAGAGTGGAAGTTCTCTTTCAGGTAGAAGATGATTATGGTTGTAATGATCACTATTTCTACCTTGAAGAAGTGCATTTGAGAACTATTTGATTGATCAGTATCCCATAGATTAGAGATCTTTTTTATTGAGTCCTATTCCTCTTTCTCCACTGAAAATGTTCATCAAATTGTTTTCATCAGCACTCCTTCAATTGTTACCTCTTTGAATGAGGCTGTAAATCATGTATGGTGGGATTCATATAGGTTTGACATTATAAATGATGTAAGTGTCCACATCATACATGAAAATGAAAGAGAGAGGTTGCATGTAACACTTTTCCTCTCGAAACTTCCTTGAGAATGGATTAGTATATCAATAGGTGGTACTTATGTGAACAAATTTGCAACCTACTATATGATTCATGCTCATGTGTTTGGATGGGATTTTTAAAGATCATTTTTTATGAGACTCCTCAATGTAACTCCCAAACATTTGTAGACCATTGTCTTGGAGAGTTCCATTGAGAGTTTCATGACTTTATTGTAATGTACTTTCCATTCAACCGTTGAAAACAAAAAAGTAGCAAAAACATCATGATGTAAAATCCCCAGAAAAATCAATATGAATGTAACTAGGCTAGTGAATTTCATGATAAAACCAAGATAAGAATGTGTCAAGAGAGAACCACTGAAAACCAATCAGTTAGTCCACGTAAATATATTGCATTAGATTATTTGAAGAGTATAGCAATATAATGGGAAATAAGATCAATAAGTTTAGAATTGAGTCAAAGAGATTCAAAGGACACACCTTAAAACTTCAGTAGCCACTAAAACATTGTATGTCAACATACCCAAGTCATTAAAGGAGGTTGCTTGATATGAAAAATACTTTACTTCACCCTCATAATGGATAATGCATGATGATAAAAGACATAATTTGTCAATTCAAGATCACGGGACCAAGGAAATGACATCTATCCTATCACCAAAGATGATTGGGAAAAGTACTTGACCTCAATAATATGGCTTAGGAGCTTGTGGTGGTGAAAAATAACATTGAAATTTTTGAGTGTATGTGCTCTTGAAACCCTTATATTTTTGAGATACTAAAAGAAGTCAAAGGAAAACTAAAACTTGATGCTTTGTTCCTCGAGGTATATGCTTGAGATAAAATGCACTATTTATTTTCCCAATATGTGAAAACAGAGTCTAAGGCTAGGAAAGGGATAAATGTACCAAGATTCTCAAGTACACCCTCTATCATAGAGAAACAAACACTTCAATTATTTCACCCAATAGATACCATTATGAAATAGTTAAGGTACGAGGATCATAATGTAGTATAAGATTTTGAATTTCTTCCAAACAAATTAATGATTTGTCTTTTACATTTTTGAAATTAGCTCCATCATGATGGGTTTAAGTCTATAGAAATACATACATGTTTGGAAGGTTTGTAACCCGATTTTAGCTCACTTGTGTTTGTTTTGAGAACCAAGAGGATGGATCCAATATACCACCACATATATTCGTTGATCCAGAAACATTTGCAAGGAATATAGCCCTTGAAATATTGGTCAATGTGGTTTGCGTAACTATTGCAAATTATGAACAAAAAGGTCACAAGATAACGATATGATTCCTTCAACCCAGTTTCCATATTCACCAAGATGTAAATTATTCCTCAACATATATTCTTTCAGCGGCTTAGGATAACAAGATTTCCAACTGTCAATCATTAGAGTGAATGTTGTTGAAGTGAATAGATCTTCCAGTTGAATGTTTCAAATAATTTTTCCTATGGTTTCCTCATGAATATGAATGAAAACCAACGTTAATCCAAGCCGAGTTAAACAAAAAATGAAAGGTATCAAATAAAAGAAGAAACATTTTACACAAAATATACTAAGACTAAAGAAATCCATCTTGAGCTACAAACTAAACTAACAATAGCTGGTATCTTTTATTCAAGAAAGAAAGATAAACTAAAATCTATGCTACCAAAGAAAAACATAAGAAAACATATAAAATATGGTAGAAAAAATGAAATACAAAGGGTTATGCTACTCCTATTCCTACTCTATCCTGCACTAGCTAAAAAATGTGCTAAGTGAAAGCATAGTGCCAATGTAGATAGTCTAGTAACTTTGAACCCACAACCCTATGTTCATCAAAAATCATTTGCAGAAAATGGAGTAGTGAGGGGTCAAATATAGGAAGAATCAACTGAAGCAAATATCTACCCAACGTGTTAAATTTTGTGGTGTTATGCTTCATGAGACATTTAGACATGTAGGATTCCTCCAACTATGAATCAATCCCATCATAATATTTACATGATTATCGTAGGACTGTTGGAAGGTCTTGTGGCTCACCTCCCACAACAACCCATTATTATTTATTTTTTCTCTTATGGGTCCCTCTCCTTATTATTACTTTTTTCCTACAAGGCATGCATTTTTACTTCACTAAGGAGATATGAGCTTCAAGAAATGTTTTCTATAACTCTTACAATTTATGTATTCTTTGTGAATAACATCCCTTTCGACGCAATCATAAACAATCCCCCTATTACCACACTCTTCCATCCCTCCACCCAAATTTTATCGTTCATGTCCCTCACAGTATAGAATTGATCCCTTAGTTTCCTAAGTCAATGTGATTTATCTCACTCTTTCACTTTAATCCTAAGTCACAATAGATTCAGAACAAACCTCACATTATCTTTCTTTTTTATAGAAAACCTTTTTGATGTTATCATTAGAAAGTGGTCTTTCAGAATCACTTTCGTCAAAATATTTACCTCCACACATCATTCAAAGTTCCTAAACTCTACTCCTTACGTTCCATACCATAGTTGGATATTTTCAAACCCAGCGTATACTCAACACCCCTACTCATTTTGACCTGTTCGACCATTACCGTGCCATGTGGCATCTTAATACTAGAATTTTTTCTTTTTGTTTATCGATATTGAATAACCCACCTTTTATTTCTTTTAGGACTTTTCCCTACCCCAAGGTATCGAAGGTATATTCATTCGATACCATCCTTGTCGGAGTCTAGTTCATCCCTCATCTTCTCTAACTCCGAAACTCCAACTCCCACAGCTTTATTTTGAGCACTTCTACTACCGTGTTCCGCACATTCTTCCAAGATGAAGGCATATTCCTTCAATTATCTATCTTTGGAGTTCAATTTGAATATCACCTCAAAGACCTCCGACACCATGACTTCGATGGGTTCCACTTTCCCCTACAATGTTCATAGTTTTCAAGTCAACAGACCTTTTTACACAAAAAGGGAATATAATTTTGATACCCCTCCCGTCGGAGTTCAAACTGACCCTCTAATATTCCCACTCCGATCTTCTTATTCTAATGGGGTTCTTTCAAATTATAATCCTCCTATACTATGATACATGGATCTGGGTGGCTTCCTATCTTAATTAGCATTAAGGATGGGGATTGAGGTTAGATTCTATAACGAATTTCATACATAGATAAGTTATGACACATTCACGAGTGTTTTGATACCTCTTAATGGCTAAAAACCCTTATTTCACAACCAATATTCTTCCAAAAGTTTGTAAACTCCATTCTTCTTGCATTAGCTAAGTGTCTTGTATAACCATTTCCTCTACTCAATTATAGGTACTGGATTTTATTGTTAATAGTCGGTTTTTTTGTTCCTGCTGTATTATTTTTACATAAGTTATTTCTCTTATTGATTTGGTGATACAGGATTAACCAAACTTTATCATGGAAAGCCAGAATATGAAAAGACAAAAGGGCTCTATTTTTTTTTAGTTGGCCTCTATTCCTGAAACATCATCTCTCATGATTGAGCCCTTGGATATAGACACTACCCCCCACATTGGTGAAGAACATACTCCCACATACGAGGAGATATACTTAAATTTCAACTCAAATGATTTCCCTGCAAAGGAAAAGGACATAGAAATATATCAAAATATCCAAAGAAGCTACATTCATTTAGTATCAGCCCAACCAACTCTTTTCCCATACAATTAGGTTGCACAATGTTGTTTCAAGAAATTTGATGTGAATATTGCAACCATTGTCAGCAAACAGGGGAAGTGTGTGGCCTCCCTAAGGCCCAAAGATATTGGTTCAAGATACCATCTACCCACCCCCACCTATGCTCTCAATGACACATTCATGAAAGGTTTCTCCCAATTAAACAAGGGACCAATGAAGCTTATGAAACAATGGTGGGTCGATGAGGATGGGGCCCTTAGAAAAGGAAAAAAATTAGTCCCCACTGACATAATCAAGGAATTTTATAAATTGTTAGCAACCATGCTATGTCATATTTATGGTGAAGAAAAAACCACACACTTCCATATTGATTGGCTACGACTACATACACCATCATCAAAACAATACAAGTGTTCAAATGGGCATAACTCTTATAATTCAACATTTTTCTTCATATAAAGAACATCCCAGCTATGAAAAAACTTGTTTTTCCTTTGTGCAATTTCAAGACCTTGGGTGGAATTGGGACCAAACCCAACCCCCCATTCATGTGTACTTCTCCCAACTCTGGAGTATTAACTACAAGAGATATTTTTATGACATACGTAATATGTTCCTTTCCCCCCTACACTCTATTCGTTTTGGGTTTCCAAGACATAGAATTTCTTTTGAAGATAGGACCGAGATGAAGGTGATAGATGATTGGTTCCTCTGAAAATACTATTCCTATATTAGGGTATATGAAACCACTGGATCCCCTCACCTTTTACCATAATTTGTCCCAGACCATCAGTTGATGAGAGATATTACTTACTAAACCATGGGGTTAGGGGTCACCTCACTTTTCCTAGTTAGCATAAAAAATATCTGGCCCATTTTCCCAATCCACATAGGGAATTTCACCATTTCCAATATCCCACATGCAAGAAATGAGGCATATTTCCTGCAAGAGATATACCTATGCCTAGGAGATCCTAAAGGAAATGACCCCCATGAAATTTCATTCAGTCATGTTAGATCTATTGGGCTCACCCACTAGAGCATCCATCTAGCTGACTTTGATGAAGACAGATTTCAAGGAACACTTCGGTATGAAGAATCTCTACAGAAGTTACCCAATGATTTGTCTAGGTAGAAGATTGAATGTGAATAAGGGAAAATGAATAAAGTGACTATAAACTAGTTCCATATATTTCTACGATAGTTCCAGAAAAGTCTAGAAAAGGGGAAACGTTGGAATAAAAGAGCCTCCATGTTGAAGAAGAATATCAAAGAAGGAAGGCCAAAGAGGAGAGAATCCAAAAGTAAAATGAACTTAAGGAAAATAAAGTGACACTTCAAAAGAAGAAAGATGAAGAATCCAAGGAAAATAAATTGTTTGATGCAACAGAAGCCAGGAGATTGGCCGATGAAGCTGAAACTAAGAAGACCGCTGAAGAAGTCAAGGCTAAGAAAATGGAAGATGAGTTGTTGAAAAAAACATAGTTGTAGAATTTGAGTCAAACCCCAAACACTCCATCAACACCCAATCTGGGTATTGTGAACATGCCACCTCAACATGGATGATTTTAGGGGCTAAATTTCATTCATGGGCTAATTTTCCAAGGTTTTTCCCCAAAAACGATTTGCTATTCTAAAAATTATTACCCCAAATTCTATAGGATAAAATTGTTTACCTTAAAAATCGTGAAACTTTTATACAAACTATATAAAATCCTTAGAAAAATGAATACTTTTACAAAAATATCACCAAACATTTATAGTTGACATATGAAGGATTAGTAAGATTCGCCAAGGTTTCTACATTTTAAAATAAAGTTTCATCATTGAAATCATCCCTGCACCTCAAGACTACACTCCTCTCAATGTTGTTCCAAGATATTGTTCTTTCTCTTCTCAAGCCTTGAATTTCGAGGGAACTGTGGTTGATATTGGAAACTACTATTATAGAAATAAAACAAGGAGTATTGAGAAGAGATCGAGAGGAATAAAAGGATGAGACGACACCATATCCAAGTCGTCCATGGGGAGGATATTAGAATGGAATATAAGGCCCGATCCTACAAAGAAAGTTGTTCAGGAAGATTCTTCCCTCATGATTTTGTAGGACTTAATGCCTCGTGCATCCTCGAAGTATCCAGTGCCCTGAACTCTTCCAAAACTAGAGTGACAGAGCTAGAAACATAATTAAAATATGTTAAAAACAATCTTACTTCATAATTTGAGAATGTTGCAAGAGTAACTAACACTCTCAATACCGAGAATTTCAATAGAGCCCTACAAGCGCATAAAGATCAGATAAATCTAGAATTTGAAATAATGATCAAGGCCCAATGGGACACCCATAATTAGGAATTGGAAGCAGAAAGATAGAAGCTCAAAACAACCATGGAGGAAAACATGAAATCTACACTGGTTGTGGATGCTACCAAAACCTAGGCACTCAAGTTAAATGAAATATTTGCAACTAAGAAGAAATAATTGATAAAGTTTCTTGGTAAGATAAAAACCAGTCAAGAAGAAAAAATTGCACTACATGATAAAATGGTAGAAATTCAAATAAGATACTAGCGATCCCATGAGGTTTTAGAGAATATGCTCAGATGGAAGAACATGTGTGAGGATCCACCCACTACACTACCAGTATATTCTGATAGACAAACACTCTAATGTCAGATATTCTTTGACACCTATAAACCCTTTTTCAAAAATGTACAAGCCACCCAAAAGGAAATAATTGATAGTTTCATAAGGTTGTGGAATAGTTTGAGCAATCTCATTAGAGAAATCAAGATGCGTTCATTGCTCCCTATCTATGAAGCAACACTTGCCACCACACAAATTGTTGAGGTGGGAAAATGAAAAAAAACCAGTCAAGTAAGCATCCTAATTCTAAATCAGATTAACAAACAATATTTGTAGGAACACATGTTAAGACCTACTTGAATCACTAGTAAAATCCAACTCTTTGTCAAAAACACATCGAAGGAGTTACATCAAGAAGTGTCCACCAAATTTTGCAGTGGAGAATTGATCATAGAGAAATTGCAGTCAATAAAACTTGAGTACATTATGAAAGATCATTTCATCTGGGAGGAATATCAAAATCAAATGCAGGGGTAGAACAACTCATGGTGACCAAATTCCATAATTGTGGCCATATGTCTCCTTTTTTGTTATCATTATCTTGTTTTTTTATTTGGAACATGAAGAGTCATTGTTGTAAAGAAACCCTGGATTCATAATGAGAAGATTATCATGTAAACAATCTCTCATCATTAAAAGGGAGGACTATTCACAAGAAAGGGTTTTTGGTTTATGAAGGTAGCGATACAGTATTTTTATTTCTAGTGAATTTGGACTTGAAGACATTTGTTAGAGATTGCGGTGTTGATGTGTATGAATGTAATTATTCAATTTATGCATGTTTATTACTGTAGCATGTGAATGTTTTTTTACAAATTATTTCTGAATTAATGTTCTCATTTTTTCACAATTACCATGATTTTCAAAGTCAATACAACGACATTATGATGCAGTTAACTAATCAATTACTTGATTATAATCAGTGATGTTGTTAAAATTTCTTGTTACTTGTATCATCAATTGCTTTTGTGCAAGCAATATCATTATTTCATCGTATTCATTATTTTTAGTTTTCTCCTAATTAGGATAGGTTAGCTTACAATTAAATAAATATTGCATCTCATAATTGTAATCATTAATCTTACCTTAGAATTAGTTAGTTAGGATTTTTATTTTTAATTCATTTGAGAACCTTCGGTTCTCAAACTCATATTTAGTTAGTATATTAGTTAAATCGATAACCGGGCCAAAATATGTTTGGAAACGCTATTCCAAATGAGAGTGGTTCTAATTGGGACCTACCATGGGGTGTTTTCCCTCATCCGATTGAATGGGTCATTTTTTCCTGCCAAAATAATGTTGGAGACACCTACCACACTTAGAAGTGGGGGGGTGAATGAGTGTGGGATCTTTCCAAAACTTCCCTCTTATGTAAAACTCCTTAGTTAACATTCAACATTTCTCCATTACTCATTTTTTTCATTTATAATAAGTTAGATGTGAATACATATCGACAACATATATCAACAACATCATCAACAAATAATCTCCACATTGGAACACAAAGAACACAATATCATATGTACAATTTGTCTTTTTGTATTATGAACTTTCAATGGGGTTTTAGAAACATCTAAATGGGGTATCAACTCCAAAAGAGCACCAGCTCTATATGCAGGGCTAAACATTCTCGCTAAAAGCGAGATGGGAAACAATCCTCAACGGATATCAATGTGTCAACATAAACAAAGTGCATCAATAACCATACCAACACAGTAATCCAAACAACGCAGTGTACCATAACAAATTGCATCCAACCATGTATCAAGTATATACCAATCATATGTCAAATGCTCATCAACGATTCTCAATAATATGTACCAACATTGATCTAGAATCGGATCGAGCGTGGGGCTTGAAAATAACTCAAAATAAGAAGTGCGCACTGGAATGTGGCCAGAAGCACATTGCCATTCGTCAGTCATCATCACGATTCTAGTGGTATATTTGCTTTGTCAAGCGGGATCGTTAGCATGGAGAAGATATCGCGTTAAATGCGAGTTCAGCGGGCAAAAACTCTGGAAATTGATGGGCGTGCGTGCGTCTGATGTCACCGGTGTGAGGCGTCCAGCCACAACAACTGTGGCAGGTCCATACGAAGGAAACATGTGGAAGCTCCGGTGCATGGCATGTAGACTGGTTGGTTTGTATGCAGTTGGACTAATCTGGTGACACGTGTCACCAAAGGAGTGACCGCGATGGCCGGTCAACGTCGGCGGTGACATGGCGGGATGGTGAGCGATGTTGACTGGTGGCGTGGCGGTCAGGGGTAGCGATGGCAGCGACGATGTAGCGAACATGTGGGCCAATCACAGGCTGACACGTGGCGTGTTTTGGGTGGTGGTTAAGGTGCCGCGTGGCGACTTATGATTAGTTATTTTGGTTTTGTAAGAATTTGGTTTTGGCGTGGGCCGGTCGAACCGCCGACCTCCGGTGGAGCAAATGGGTAAACTGAGCGGGCTAGCCACCCGGCGGTGGTATTACTTGTAAATTATATAGGTAGCAAATTACATTTAAAATGGTTTGAAGTTTTTAGATGCGGCCGAGGGGCAGGGAATTAGGGGCCTAGCCCGGCCGTAGTATATTGTATGTTATATGACAACACCTACAGCTCACGGTTATATGCCCACAACACGGTTGCATTGATATGCCATATGACTTGACGAAAGCACGGGATGCGTGGATAGGAATAGCCGGATCCACGGGAGTTTACAGGACCGAGACTAAGCAAGCCGAGCCTTGTGGGAGGTTGGAGGCAAGTAAGCCCGCAGGTCCTATGAAATCGCCCGCGAGACCGGGGGTTGGAGTCAGGGGAAAGGACTAGCCGCTTGCCTTAGCCATATGGGCCAACATGTGACAAATGGATGGTGTGCGATGGATAAAGGGGCTAGCGATTTTATTATGAAGTGGGTTTTTTTTTTTTTTTTTTTTTTTTTTTTTTTTTATGGTTAATTAACCCATTTTTTAGTGTATTTTCTCCATTTTTGGGGATATTGGGCATTTTAGGCCAAATTCTTGGAGGAAGTTGGGGAGGTGAAACCAACTCCAAGGCTATATAAACCAGGCCTACTTGAGGCCATTAGAATTCGATCGGAAGCAGAGTTATGCTGTTGATTCCCTCCATTTTTGGGGGATATTGGGCATTTTTGGAGGCCAAATTCTTGGAGGAAGTTGGAGCTGAGAAACCAACTCCAAGGCTATATAAACCAGGCCTATTTGAGGCCATTAGAGGTCAGTCAGAGCAGAGTTATGCTGGAGAAAAGCCAAGCCAAAGTCAGTTTGATGCAGAGAAGCTTTTGAGGAGGAGACGTTGTCGGATCATTTCTGGGAGCTCCGGATGTCCGTTTTGCATGCCGTTTTCTTTGCAGGGTTCTATAGATCTGGGAGAACAAGACCAGATCAGTCTTGTAGCCATTTGGAATTGCAGAGATGTACTTTTGAGCATTTGAACAGAAATAAAGAAGCCTCCCCCATAAAGAAAAGGCCCGAAGATGTAGGCAAAAGTTGTGCCGAACTCCATTATCAATCTGCGTGTTATGGTTTGTTGTTTATTCTTTCATTTCAGATCTGCATATGTGTATATGGATTTTATAATTCCTCTTCTTTCCTCATTCTTTCACTAAGTTTCTCAAATGGTTAATTAACGCATGCAAAATTAAAACTCAACCATAGTCATTTAAAAGATCATACAGATCAAGTGGTATCAGAGCTAGTTGACGTTTGGATTTGAGTTTTTCATGTTAACCAGGGAAAAGCTACAGCGTGGTGAAGGCGAGCTTGTTTCAGAGAAACCATTAATTGGATTGAGAAAGAGAGCTTCTCAAAGAGAGAAGATGGCATCGGAAGAAGGGATTTCTCAAGATGAGAAAGAGTTCCGGAAAACATTCCATGCTATGTCGGAGATGGTGACAGTTTTGTATGAAGATTATTTAGAACAGAAGCAACCAGTTTTGGATAATTATTCAAAAGGCAAAAGTGAAGAGGAAGAGGACCATCCTCACATTCCTCCTTCACCTCCATCAACACCTCCTTCTTCTCCTTCTTCTTCAAGTTCATGTTCTAAATCTAATGAGAAGAAAAATGTTCATAAGAATAAACATGAAATGCCATTGTTAAAACTTGATGTAAAATTTGAGTTTCCCATATATGATAGTGAAGTAAATGCAGAAAAACTTGATAACTGGATCAGGCAGATGGAGGTATACTGCAGTGTGCAACAGATCAAGGATGAGGCCACACAAATTAAGTTGGCATCTTTGAGACTTGCAGGTACAAATCTTATCTGGTGGCAAAGCAAGCTGCAAAAAGGAACACAAGATGTGGGTAAGGTATTTCCATCATTGAAGAATTTCATTTCTGCACTTAGGAAACAATTTTATCCTTTGGGTTATAAAGAAAAGGCAATAATTGATTGGAAATATTTAAAACTAAGAAAAGGACAATCAGTGCAAGAATACATCGATGGATTTAGAAAAATGGCATTAATGTTAGACATTCCTTTGCAAACACAAGAAACCCTTATGAAGTATATAGGAGGTTTGTCTGCGCATATTAGAAACACTGTTTTTATGTTTGGACCCACTAACCTTGATGAGGTTTCTATTCAAGCTACATATATTGAAGCAGGGAAAACAGGTGTGTCAGGGGAATCGTCGTTTTCAAAGAAAGATGATCAGAGGAAAAGGCATGACAATGGCAAGAATGCCAATGCAGTGACAAAGAAGGAAGGAAATCCCTCTTGCAAGAATTGCAAGAAAGAGGGACATGATGGGGACAAATGTTGGCAGTTGCATCCCGAGAAGAGGCCAAAGTGGTTCAAAGAAAAGAAGGGAACGCAAACAGTGGCAACAATGACAACAAAGCCTACAGACTT
>SNQJ01S0078173.1:44046-54543 GCA_010110895.2 Picea sitchensis
AGAGACAACCTTACTATGTACAAGGCTACATCAGTATCGGTGATTAGGAAAAGTATTTCTTGAGGATTTGGAAATTGACAGGGAGTTCCTCCTTTTTGTGTTGGTTTTGTCACATGGGTGAGAAAAAACACGAGACTTGCATGCTTAGTTAAGTCATCTAAACAATATAGAGGTTTGTGAGTTGATTAGATAACCAAATACACATGAAAAAAGGAAATAAAAACGAAAAACAAAAGGAAATAAATGTTAGAGAATATTGCAAGAACTAGAACCATGAAAATCAAAAAATGACCATCATATACCAATGGATCAATATATTGATAGTCTAACACCATAGAGAAGGGAAAGGAATTATGAATCCCCTCTTCCTTCTTGGTAGGGCTATTGAGCTCCCTAATAGAGAGCTCTTCTCTTCATGCAATGGAAAGTGAAAATGGTGAAGAAATACAATGTCAAGACTCTCAAGAGGTGAGTGGAATGGACCTTGCTATAGTGATTGAATGATTCAAAGAGAAAAGAGGATTATCCAAGAAGAATTCTTGTAGCATAACAATACCTTGAAGTTATTATTTTTCTAGCACACCCATGGCACACATTTATAGTGTCCATTCATGGAAATATACAATTGGTTCATAGTGTGAACAAGGGGCCTTTTAGGGAACTTCATATCCCTTGACCAACCTCCAGATAGAATTTGCTCAGATTTGAGTGTCAAATCATGTTGGGGGTTAAACTAGAAGTGGTTGAGAGGTCAACAAGATTAATTAATGCGTCGTTCATGAGAAGTTTGTGGATTTTCTCATAGACGGTTGTGCATCTTGCACAAATTGCACATTGAGGGTTGTGTTAGCCTGTACATTATGTACACTGTGCGCGCGCTTCCTTTGGTGAATTTGCGCATTTGTAGTTTTGAACCAATTTTATAGTTTTGTGCCTTTTTGATGGATTTTGGTGATGTAGGTGGACTAATTACTGCTGGAATTGATGTCTTTCTTCTACCATTTTGTGAAATGTTGTGGATGGTTTTTGAACGATAACACTCCTCATCTCCCTATAATGTTTTAATTCTAAAATTTCTAGGACCTATTTTCTAATGAATCATATAGGGTCCTAACAACAATTTCTAGAATTTGGTGTGTTTTCCATTTATTTCAATAGATTTGTCACATTTGAGAACAAGGTATCCCTCCTAGAAATATTTTCTACCCACAACTAACTTTTCAAACCATTTTTATTATTATTTATTAATGGTGTCTTAGGTTAATCTTGGATTTTTCCCTTTCTTCTTCCATTTTTAACAACAAGCTTAATCTCTCTTGCATTACTGGGAAATCCTCGTCCTGACAAGATTGGGCTAGTTGCAAGGTGGGTAGGAAAGTATGGGTAGCTACATTGGCTTCATTTCCATAGAATAGGAATAAAGGGGAGTTACCAATACATGACTTGGGAGTTACTCTATCATCCCACAAGGCGTTCTGAAGAGAGAGTTTCCAATTTATTTGATGATCGTTGAAAGTTTGCTTGAGAATTTTAGTGAGTTTATTATTACTTGATTATGCCAAACCATTCCCTTGTGGGTAATAATATTTTGAATACTTAACCTCAATATTTCATTCCAAAGCAAATTCAATTAATTTCAGAGAAGAAAAAAATTTGGCATTATCAAAGACTAATGATTCAAGAATTCCAAACCTAGTGATAATATGAGATTCAAGGAACGAAGGCACCTGGTTGTCGTTGATAGTATTCAACGGAATTTATTTTACCCATATTGGGAAACAATCAATATAGGTCAAAATGTAGTTGTGTATTTGGGAAGAGTTAGGATTGATTTCCCCAATTACATCTAGTCTCCACTGTTGAAAGGGGCATTCGATAATCACAAGCTATAGGGGAAAATAAGATTTTTTTTCTCTCTCGACTGACATCTGGAATTGATGGAATTTACTTGCATATGTATGAGAATTCTTGAATAAAGTGGTCCAGTAATATCCATTTCTAAGGATTTGGCGAGAAGTGGTGTCTCCACCGTAATATATACTAGTTGGTCCATCATGAAGTTTGGATAATATATTTTCTGCATCCCTTGTTTTAAGACATCTTATAAAAACATCGGCATAATGTTTTCCACATAGAATTCCTTGGATCAGATGATATTGATCAGACTTTCATTTGAAGGCCCTTTTCTTTTGGGGGTCAAGGTAATGTGGGGCTGACCCATGAGTTAAGTAATATTTCATTTCGTAAAACCATTGGTCCGAGTTGATAGGGATGTAACATATCTCTCTTTCAGACAAATCTTGATATTGATACAAACCATATTCATGTAATCCATTTCTTTTTGATTCAATAGCCAACTTACATAGCCCTTGGCCTTTAACAATTTTTGCAGGATTAATCTCCAGTTCATATTCCTGTAGAGTCGTAATCCAATTTCCTCTTTTTTCTACTAAGTCTTTTTGTACCAGTAGATTCCTGATAGTAGGGTAAGGAACAATAACTTTGGTATTAGATTTGAGAAAGAATGGACTGAAGTGTTTGACAACTTTAAACACAACATAGGTTTCTTTATCCACTTACGGGTAGTTCAAATCTACCCCTTGTAAGCCAAAACTCATAAAAGATATAGTGAATTCATCTCCTTCCTAGTTCTTTTGCATTAAGACAACCTAAAATGTGATGTTCAAAGAGAAGGTGTACAAGATGAACTCTCGACTAAAATATGGGATTAATAATGGGGGATCTTGTGTTATGTATGCTTTCATCTTATCAAAAGATAATTTTTATTTAGATCCCTATCTGAATTCAACATTTTGTTTTATTATATATTGCATGTGTTTCATTGTTTCATAAAAACTATGGATGAACCATCTCACAAAATTGATCCTTCTCAATAATGACTGCACAAATTTCTTATTGTGGGGGAGAGGGATATTAGCAATTGCTTCAATTCTATCAGGTTCAATTTTCATACCATGCTTGGAAACAATGAAGCTTAGTATTTTTTCTTCATCGACATCAAAAACATATTTCTTAGGGTTGAGAGAGATTCCATATATTCTGCACCTATTGAATACTTTCTTCAAATGAGTTATATGGTATTTTGTGTCTATTTAAAAGATAGTAACATCATCAAGATACACCACGACACATTCTCCAAGTAGACCTATGAAGGTGATGCCCATGGCCCTCTGGAATGTTGCTCCGACATTGATGAGACCAAATGGCATCTTCCTGTAAGAATATGTTCCCCACTTGGTCCAGAAATTTATTTTTAGTTGATCATCACGGGCCATTAAGACTTGGTTGTAACCCAAAAAACCATATAAAAGAGAGAGCATCTCAAATCCAAATATGCACGGCAGAATTTGTTCCATCGGGGGAACTGGGTAATTATATTTCTCTGAGGCTCTGTTCAGATTCTTGAAATCAATACAAATCCTTATATCCCCATTATTTTTCGTTAATAGTACTAAGTTGGAGATCCATTGTGTATGTCTGACTAGGAATATGATCTCTACAACCAACAACTTATTCAATTCTACTTTGACTTGAGGCTCAAGGCTAGGGTGCATCCTTCTCTTCTTTTATTGAAATGGTTTTGTCAAAGGCTTCATGGGAATTATGTGTTGTATGCTTTTGGTGTCATACTTCTTGAGTTCCTCATAAGTCCAGGAAAATATATCTTTGTATTCCTCGAATAACTTCATGTAAGACTGTTTTTCTTTAGGATAAGAATGTTTTCCCAGATTAATTTTTTGAGGAATGGTATTTTCCCCCAAATTCACCACTTCAAACTACATGGATGAAATTTTAGTTTTGCAATTGATGAATTTATTGAATTTTTCTTGGAGATCCTAGAGTTTCTCCAATCTCACTACATTTCTAGGGATACCGTTGGTCAAACCTGAGGGGCTATTTGATTGAGATGGATGAATGGTATATGGATTTACCATTTGGTCATGCTGGCCTTCATCTATAATAGATTCTTTAAAAGTATCTTTGAGATGAAAGAAGCTAATAAGATGTTGGTCATCATCAAATACTCTCCAGTTAGCGATGTTGTCGGAATTGAAGGTTTGTATAGAAGTTAAACAGAGAGAGTGCTAGGAATCAATCCATCCGAGCGTATTAACCTAGACGCCACATTGGCCAAAAAATAAATGTCACAATTTAGTTACTGAGGTATCAAGCTAATATTAAATTCAACAAAGGACTTAATTAGTTCCCAAACTTCAATTTGATAATGTTTCAAATGAATTGAAAGACAATGAATGGTGTTCCTTGTTTTATGATAATTTCAGAATCATCTAATACCTTGATTTTCAAATATTTCAAATTTATTGACTTTCTTAATCCTTGTAACAAGGCCTTATATTCAACAATATTATTGGTGCATGGGAATTCTAGTCTGCATGCGTCAAATGTTTTTCTTCCTGTCGGATCTTTCAATATGAAACCAACACTTGCACCTTCTAAATATTTGGATCCGTAAAAAAATAGTGTCCACATGTTAGGATCCCCTTTCTTTTTTGCAACATTTGATTTTAATTTTTTCATATTATTTTGTTTTGGTGGGGTTATTAGAGTTAACTATCATTTCTAATATGTCCCTAGAAACCATGTTAGGATGTAGATAAAAGGAATTGTTAGTTTGATCTATTATATTATAGTTGGGATCAATAGTTTGGGTAAAATGAAGGATTCTAGATTATGTGTTAGATTCTGCAAGAGATGTTGTTACAACTGTAAAATTCCCAAAAAATGTTTCATATGAATAATTACCCAAAATTGAGTTGTTAAACATTACTAGCTCATTTGGGTCATTTAGGTCAATAACAACATGTTTCATATACCTCTCCCTGTCAATCCTGATATGATTCATTTTACCATTATAAGGGAGCCATAAATGAGACCAATCAATCGAAAAGTAGTCATTCAACTTAGTTGACCAATATTGACTTAAAATCATGTCATAGTTGTTAGGTATGTCTACTACTATTGTATCAATAGTTTGATGAACTTTCAGATCAACAAACATCCTAATGAAGACTTTTTTCAATTCCCCAATAAATTTAACTCTAGTTCTCTCTAACTGAATAATATAAATGTCAAATGGTTCAAGTTTTACATTAAGCTTCTCACAAATATTTAGGGGCATGATATTAGATGAGGCTCCTGAGTCTACCATGCAATTATGGACATTCCTATTGAACATTTCAAAAGTAATGAGGAAATGAGGGGTGGTAGATCTGTATCTTTGACCAATTAGGGACGCATTAGTCACTACTTGAATTTTAGATGGGGTGTTATTGTTAGAATAAATTACCTTGGTTTCCCCCTTCTTTGTTCAACGTTAATTTCCTTTGTGCCGGATGAGGTTTTCCCTTGCATAGTTTTAATAATTTTTTCTTGAATTTGTGGAATCTTCATAATATCAAACAAGGAAATGTTATCTTTAGTATTCTTTAGATATTCTTGGAAATCATATTCCAACCTGAACAAGGGTATGGATGAGGCATTGGGTTTTGGTGTTTGATTAGTTGTTTTAGGGTTGGAAGATGTGATTTTGGAGGGATTGGGAGTAGTATTGGTTGGAGAAAATGATTTTTTGGTAATGGATGTGGTGGGAGAAGTAGGATCAATGGTACTAGGGGTGTCATAAAAATCCTTCTTACTAGCACTCCTGGTGGTTACAATGTTTTTTTCCATGTGCACATCTTCAACTTATTTTTCATCCTCACAATAAGAAATATCCCAAAATCAATTTCATGGTTGTTCTCTAAACTCTTCAGATTCCTGAGGTTGTTCTTGTTGTTCCTAAATCTCTTCTCCTTATTCATTAGTTTCATTCATATTCTATGTTTCCTAGATTTGGAGAGAATGGACAATATCTTCCATGTTAATGCCTTTCGTCTGAGAATGAGTGGTTTTGTTGGTTGGTGGAGTGTTTTTATATTTCTTCGGGGGGAACCTAAAAAACATTTTTTAGTTATAAGATCATTCTTCACTACCTTTTTTCAAGTCTATTAGATCATTGGATAACTTCTTAATGATCCTCTGAGGAGATTCCATATCCATTGAATCAAAAGGGTTTTATGCTCATTGGGTTTAGATGCATATACTTTACCCTTACCTTTGTCTTTAGAGGGCTCTAAGTTAGAACTTCCTTTTAAACTCATCATATTCTTCTCAAACTTAAGGTCCTCCTGGAAAGCTTATTCTAGAGTTCCTTTCTCATAGTTTTTTACATACATGTCTAGGGGCATAGGTAAACTCAAGGTGTAGAATTAAATAGTTACATATTCAACCAGTTTAGAGGCACGTGGTATTCGTTTTAACATGGTAAGGAAACATTGATTGTAATCAGTAACCAATTATTTTGAATCCATCTTGACTCTCAAGAGTTATAGAACCTAGGTGAATGGTGTTTTATTTTCCCCAAACTTCCTGAGAAAAATGGTTTTGAAGGTTCTCCAATTGGTAATGGACGATTTTTCTATAGAAAAATACCAGTTTGAAGATTTCTCTTCAAACGTGAGGGGAAACAAATGATAGACAACGTATTCATGTTGAATTCTTTGTAGTCTAATTTTCGGTAAGAATTTATTTACGTGGTTTTCAATTGAATCTTTTTTTTCAGGGTCAAATTTCGGTAGGAACTTCTCAAGGTGTTGGGAATGTCATGTTGAATTGATGGTACAACAATCGCGTCAGCTAATAGTCAGGGTTGGTAGGGAGGTGGATTATGATTCACATTTTCTCTGACCATGTTTGGGGGTTGATATACGATAATATTATATGGGTTATTTTTGGGTTCTCTCTCAGACTCATATCTCTCTTTGGATTTCTCCTCCAATTCATTTATTAGAGTGTAAGGTGGTGATTTGGGAGGAAAGGGTGGCCTACCTCCTAATCCATCGACTAAAAAATAATATTCAAGGTTAAATGTGGAAGTCCCGGGAAAATCATAATCATTTTCTAGCACGTGATACTCAGGGGTTCCAAATGAATGGTTTCCATGATAGGAGTCTAGGTTGGGAAAATAAGGATCTGTATTACGAAGAGATTCCTAATTTTTAGGCAGAAAGTATTGTAGGGGTAGCAGTCTTGTCTGCCTTCTCTGTTTTCTAGGTAGGGCACAATTGGTACATTTAGTTGAGTGTCTAGCTATAGCATCAATATACGAAATGGTTAGGACAAGAGGTTGTGGGGAAGAAAAGGTAGGATTGAGAAGAGAGGAAGTGCAGTGAGTGATGACCTAAGATAGCATGTTCATAGCATACTCTGAAGGAAGGATAGTGTGTTCAAAGAGAACTTCGTGGGAATCACTTGAAATGGAAATGCTTACTTGTGGGAAAGGACAGGAAGGATTTGAGCTTCTTTTTGCAGCCATTCAATTATATGGCCCTCCATATAGCACCATTTATTTGTTGGATCATGTTGTCATTGATGCCAATGGTTTGATTGATTGATTTCATTGATTGATGTCAAGTGATTGATTGATGTCAAAGGATTGATTGATTGATGATTGATATAATATAATATGTATTTTCCTTAATGAGAATGCATAGATGAAGATGGATCAATGAGTTGTCATTTATATGATGAAGATGGATCAATGAGTTGTCATTGATACATGATGAATATGGATCATTGCGGTTTCATTGGTATATGATGCATTGTTGGAAAAATGTATAGATGACTCATTATTGTCTTATCATGACTGATAAGTTGCACAAATGGATGAACTCCAAAGTGGTCCCCTTATGGTGAAAGCCCTCACGGGAAGATGCTTTGTAGATTGAGTTATCATAGAAGAATGGTTGGAGGACCCTTGCTCTCATTATTTTCTTATCATGATTGATAATATGCACAAATGGATGAACTCCAAAGTGGTCCCCTTATGGTTAAATCCTTCACGGGAAGACGCTTTACAGATTGAGTTATCCTAGAAGAATGGCTGGAGGACCCATGTTTGTATGTGGAATAATGAGATGAAGATCAAGGAAATTGTTGGTGAAACTATACTAGATGGATAGTGATTTCGTTCCATTTTAGGTGGTATGTGGAATGTCACATAACTCCTCACAGTTTGAGAGTTATGTCCTTACGAAGATGAAGGACCCGCACATGAAGGCTTGAAGCCCCCAAGGTCAAAGAAGTCAAAGTGACCTAAAAGAAGAAACCATTATTTAAATGATAAAGTAAGGTGACAAAGTCAAGGTGAATTATTTAAATAATAAAGAGAAGTGAAAAAAATCAAGAAATGATAAAGTAAGATGAGAAAATCAAGAAGCAATATTTAAATGATAAAATATTGGAGAAATTTCTATTTATGGAAAGTGGTTAACCCTAAAAAAAGGAAAATAGGTTAAGTGACCTAGAAATAGGTTAAGTGACCTAGAAATGGGTTAAGTGACCTGAAAATGGGTTAAGTGACCTAAAGGATGAAAGTATAAATAAGATAACAATGGTCTCTTGTAGATCATCCTTTTTGTAGATCAATGGAGAGATTATTGTGAGAATATCTTTTGGAGTATTGATGGAGAGCTTCTTGAGCATTTTTGGTGTCGAAAACTTGAGCATATTGAAGATCTAAAGGTGAATGAGGTAACCAAGGATATATAAGCCAAATTTCAGAAGGAAGTTAAAGAAAAGAGGGCTGGAATTGAAGGGAGGATAAATTCTTTTGATGATGCTTTCTAAGGTATGTTATTTACAGGTCATCTCACCATTTTCGCTATAACTTTTCTTCTATAATGATTCAGACTGTAAAATTTCTATTCCATTGAGAAAACATACCCAAGTAACTGTGGTAAAAACTTCATCTTGTGGGTCGTTGTATTTTGGGAGTTACACTCCATGTAAAATAGGTTTTGTGGCTAGTCCTGAAACTAGTCAAAACCAGGTGTTTCGGGTAAAAACGTCATAACTTCTTCATAACAGATCCAAATTCAGTGAGACCAAATGTGTTGGTTATGGTATAGGATGTAGTATGTGTTTTTATCAGTTTCAGATAAATTCAATGAACATTTTTGGTGGGGAATTCTCTACAAAGGCACTCTCTAGAATAAGCCATAATTCAAAAAGGTATGCCATTTTTTCTATAACTCCTTTGCTGAGAGGTTCCAAGTAGTGACACTTGGAGGAATTATGTAACATAGACTGAAGAACATTGTGTATTAGTTTCATATATTTATTCATTAGAGGTACAAAGTTATGATTATTTCAAGTTGGGGTTGTTGACTAATCCAAAACTAGTCATGGTTGAGACAAGCAGTTGATGAGTTGGCACATACATGAGGTCTATATTTGATGATGTTTGATCCGTAGGATCTTTTAAATGACTATGGTTGAGTTTTAATTTTGCATGCGTTAATTAACCATTTGAGAAACTTAGTGAAAGAGTGAGGAAAGAAGAGGAATTATAACAGCCATATACACATATGCATATCTGAAATGAAAGAATAAACAGCAAACCATAACACGCAGATTGATAACGGAGTTCGGCACAACTTTTACCTACGTCTCCGGGCCTTTTCTCTGTAGGGGAGGCTTCTTTATTTCTGTTCAAATGCTCAAAAGTACATCACTGAAATTCCAAATGGCTACAAGACTGATCTGGTCTTGTTCTCCCAGATCTCTAGAACCCTGCAAAGAAAACATCATGCAAAACGGACGTCTGGAGCTCCCATAAATGATCCGACAACGTCTCCTCCTCAAAAGCTTCTCTGCATCAAACTGACTTTGGCTTGGCTTTTCTCCAGCATAACTCTGCTCTGATTGACCTCTAATGGTCTCAAACAGGCCTGGTTTATATAGCCTTGGAGTTGGTTGCTCAGCTCCAACTTCCTCCAAGAATTTGGCCTCCAAAAATGCCCAATATCCCCCAAAAATGGAGGGAATCAACTAATAATAGGCATAATAAAATTAAAAAACCAAATACAATAGGAAAAAACCCACTTCATAATACAAATCGGGCACTAGCCCCTTTATCCACGCGCACCCTCCATTTGCGGTCACATGTTGGCCCATATGGCCACGCACCATCGCGTTGGCCGCTTTCCCTTGGCTCCTGCCCTGGTCTCGTGGCGATTTCATAGGACCTGTGGCTTACGGTTCCAACCTCCCGCACACTCTGTCGGTTTAGCTCCGAGTCCTGTGGTAACCTCCCAGGATCCGAGGGCTATCCCTATCCACGCATCTCACGCTTCCGTCAAGTCATATGGCATATCAATGCAACCATGGTGTGGGCGTATAACCGTGAGCTGTAGGTGTTGTTCATATAACATACAATACACCCGCGGGCTAGGGCTAGGCAACGACCCTTACCCCTGCTGACGAAAACTTCAAACGATTTTAAATATAATTTGCGCCATATACTTTACAAGTACTACCGGCCGCCCGGGTGGCTAGCCCGTTCTGCCAGTCCATTTTCCCATCGGAGGTCGCGGGTTCGACCCCCGGCCATGCCAAAACCAAATTTTACAAAAA
>SNQJ01S0078174.1:0-12795 GCA_010110895.2 Picea sitchensis
TTGTGTGAGCGAACTTTGTTCGTCTCAATGGGCTTGTGGAAGCAATCTCCTCTTATGAACAAAGAGCTAGGAAAGGGTACCTCTCCCTCCCTAAGGCTACTTATAAACAAATAAATTGCTTAAATATAATTGCTTAATTCAAAAAGCAAAATTTGTTTCTAAAATATTTCAATTCCAAAATCACGTTTTAAGGGTTTTTTGCCTTTATTTTCATGTATTTTTCTTGGAAGGATTGTTCTTCATCCAATTTTAGGTTGGAAACGTTGATACAATATGGGGTACAGCCAAGAAACCTTTCCCAATCATGCCCCGCTTGGTGTGTATGGCAATACACTATTTCTTGCTATACCTGCCTTGTTTTTGGACCATTTCCCATTTTGCAAATGTTTCCTACTGAGAAATGGACCCAAATTTGGTGTTCACTAAGATTCATCAGTGATATAAGTTTGCAATATAGGATGAAACAATTGCACCTTAAAGAAGCCATGAGGGCACCTAGAGGTAGGCGTTGAATTTATGGCACTGGGAACTGAAAACCTTATGACCATATTATGAATCCAAGCCAAACCCCATGTTCTACTTAAAGCCTTTCATTCCTTTAGCAGTCCATTGGGTTGTTGTTTAGCAGAGAGTTGGATCACTTGTCATAACAATGACCCTCAATCTTGCCTTTATCTTTCTTCTCCTTCTTCCCATCTTTTTCACCTTTATATTGCTTCTCTATACCCCTTTCCATACCATGATTTAGGTCTTCTAGGATTAGTATTGTGCGTCTTCTGCTGCATCCAACTCTTTCTCCAAAGCTAGAAGTTCATTCTGCATATTTTCCTCTTTTGGATCCAATGGTAAGTACTCAATTCCCTTAGAATTATTTAAGGAATCTTTCAAGTCCAGTGAAAAGAGTGACAAAGCGGCAATTTGGGATATTTCTTCATCCTTCAAAGGATTTATTACATGACTCTTACCTCTTTTATGCACTGCATAAATATTTTCCTTGCCATTATGAATGGCATTCCTATAAATTTCCATGGCTTGCCTAATAGTAAATGACAAACATCCATAGGCACAACATCACACAATACTTTGTCCTCAAATGGTCCAATGTTAAATGCAACATCACATGATTGACTAACAAGCATGTTATCATCGTTTTTCAACCAAGAAATCTTATATGGATTCAGTTTTGGACTACAAGCAAGCTGAAACTCATGTCTTATCTATGTACTTTCCAAATTCTCTGAGGAACTGTTGTCAATAATTACTCTGAATACTTTTCCTTCACACTTGCACTAGGTTCTAAAGATTCTTCTCCTCCTCCAACCGGATTCTAGATTGCTTTACTTCTGGTCACTAATGTTCTTTGGATCATTAAGCTCTCTGAAGTTTCAGCTTAAACCTCTTCTGTTTGGGATTCTTCTTGATTCACCATAGTTCTATTTGCAGCTCCTATATTCTGAGGGAAATCTTGGGCTTTATGAACACCATTGCATATGTAGCACTTTAATGGCCTCCAATAGCCATATAATGGTTGTTGTTTACCTCTACTTTTACCTCTGAAACCAAAAACTCTTCCTCCATAATTACTGTTTTGACTCTTGAGTCTTTGCCTTCCTGACTTTTATTCCCCTGACATCTTGCTTCTCTTCCTTGTATTCATGAGGGTCTTCAACTTCACAGATCTTGAGGATCTTCCTTTTGTACTCAATGGTGAACTGCTGCCACCTTTACTCATCATTTTTCCTTTTCCCCTGGTTAGCTTTTCCTCAGCCTTTAAAGCATACTGTTATGCTTCATCTAATGAATGTACCTTTACCAAAGCCAACTCATCCTGAAGTTGAAAATGCAGCCCATTAAGATACCTAGCTGCTGCCTGTTCTTCTTCTTCATGAAAGTCTATCCTAATTTGTAATCTCATAAACTGCTCGGTATAGGCTTCTACTGACTGCTCCCTTTGTCTTAATTTTGAAACTCCTTAAATAATTTTTGCTAGTAATCAGAAGGCAAGAGCCTTGCTCTTAGGTGCTTCAACATCTTGGGCCAAAATCTGAATTTTTTTTTGACTTGTATTCTCCTGAGGTTCTGCAAATTGTCCCATCATAGAGCAACATGAGATTTTATTCTTGACACTGGAAATTTGACCTTCTAGAATCATCTTCATCAATACCCTCCAGGCTCCATCTCAAAGAACCCAATCTATGAATAAATATGGGTTGAGCTCACCTCTGAAATCTGAAACCTCGACTTTCCCCTTGATTCCCTGCTTGGACACGGCTTCAATGAACCTCTCCATAGGATGTACCATGTTAGCCCTCGAGATGTTACAGGCTGCTTAGGAACTATGCCGAGGCATCTCAGAACCCGCTTTAGGCCTCAAGCTGGCTCTAGGGCCAAAGCGGGTAAGCCTCAGTAATCAAATTAAAGTTCACTGCCCACTGTCACTAAGCAGCAGCTTATAACATTTCAGCAAAAGGATAAATGCCAGATTTAGGGTGATGTAGAGCAGGATAAAAGGTTGAAGACAATGACAGCTGACTGGAGTTAAAGACAGTAAACCCTCTCAGACCAAAGGCCTTTCTATTGGGCACTGGAATCTCATTTAGCAGAGAACAAAATTTGAGAATGGGAAGTGGAGGAAAAAGAGAAGAACATTAAATCCCAGGCTTAATGGTGAGTAAGGCAGTCTCTGCTAGCCTGATGAAGGAAAGTGATTTTGCTGGGCATTTAAGCAATGAATCCAACAAAAGAAAATCAAGTGCATTAGCTGAGCACAATCTGTGAGTTCAGCAAACAAACATTTATACATGTAATCAAACAGCAGCTTTGAATATATTTAAAGGTATAGGAAAGGGTCATTAATGAAATCCTTTCACTGTACTCTGTAGATGCACAAATACTTTATACAACACAGAAAATAACAGGAGACATTTGTAACACAAGATTATCTCTTTCAGTCTGAAAATATATTCAGAACATGGTCTAAGAGCTGCAAATCAAAATTACATTGTAACTGAAAAAGAACGGGGATGTAAATGAAGAAGCTTAACACAGAAAAAAGAAAGAGAACAAGGCTCTACATAAATAAGAGGTGAATCCATGGATGGTTCCCTCAATCAGAAAAATTACAGAGATGGCCTCTTGGGCTCATAACTGAGAAACTCAGTCTTCCTGCTGCCAAAATTCCCCTTTTGTATTATCTTTAACTCTATCTTTTATAGTCTTCCAATGCCACTTACAAGCCTCTCGAATGCTATCCTCATGCCCGGAAATGCTGGAACTGATTTCTATTAATAGAGCTTGTGGATAAACTCTTTGGACAGCTCAACATCTGTGGTTATGTGCTGTCTCATATCACCTTGAAAAAACTAGGTTTCTATTACTTGCGCTCATTTGCTATCAATCTGCCAATTGTCTTATCTTTTGTTTCGTATCATTAATAACTGTTTTCAATATATAATATGACAATAGACAATTCCTTCCAAATATAGAACTAGAACCATATCTACAAAATGCTTCATGACACGAGGCCAAGCTATATCTCCAGACTTGGTTATGTGCCACAACAGAAACATTAGGATCTGATTTAGTTGGCTTACAAACTCCCAAGAAAATCATGCTCTTTGACATAACTCAGTGAAGAAGGGTAATATGAACTAGAACCATATCTACAATATGCTTCATGACACGAGGCCAAGAAAATCATGCTCTTTGACATAACTCAGTGAAGAAGGGTAATATAGAACTAGAACCATATCTACAATATGCTTCATGACACGAGGCCAAGCTATATCTCCAGACTTGGTCACGTGCCGCAACAGAAACATTAGGATCTGATTTAGTTGGCTTACAAACTCCCAAGAAAATCATGCTCTTTGACATAACTCAGTGAAGAAGGGTAATATGAAGTATACTTCGAGGAAGGTGGATCGCTCGCCACATATAAACCATGTGTCACCTATCGACCTACCTATCACCTGAGTCACCGCCCAGCTGTGGTCTAGTTGTCGAGCTAGCATATCTTTGGCGTTGTAGTGTTTGAGGTGACACTTAACCAACAATTTAGCACTCAGTTATGTGTTGGTTAGGACACAAGGGTTCGGCATTTGATGATTAATTTGGCTTTTAACAAAGCATTTGTATGTATGGCTTGGAATATACAATAAGCCCTGAGATAGCCAATAACCGCCATGTGAGTGGGATTTGATTATTGGGTTAAACATCTGTCATGAGTAACGGAGATTCGGTCGACAGCTGTATGGGTGCTCAGCAATTTGTTTAACGAGATGACTACATGGGACTCGATAGACATGGGAAAAATGAATGTAAAGTAGATTCGATAGGCACTTAACATTTTATAAAGTGCCAAAGAAAACACAAGTAATAACCCTCGACACTTAGTTTGGCATATAATTAGAACACAGGGCATAACTCATAGACATAAGACAAAGGCATAAATTTCTAGCCTAATAAAGGGAATTTTGACTAGGTCAATTAGAGTTATAACATACTGCTCCAATCTGAACCCTATAGTTCACTTGTTCCTCTCCTGAATCATCCAGATGAATCTGGCATCAAGAACTTCTAACCTCCTGCGCAACTCTTCAGCAAGATTTCTCTTATGCCCTGCCCTCCTTCTGCCTCTCCTACACCAGTTCAAATGGACTTGCCTCTGGGCCATTGTGAAGGTTGCTCTGATATCAAAATGATGCAAGTCAATTCTTCCTTGGCTAGATCAAACCTGCAACTCGGCAAAGAGTTCAAAAAGAGGACAGTGGATAACAAAGAGCCAGGACCAGTAAACTCAGCAGAACTGCATATGAATGACATCCAACAGAATGATAAAATGGGAAAAAACCTCCTTGGAGTCGGAGGGTAACTTTCAGATTAGAATGAAAACAGAACGCAGTGGTAGCACCAGAGCCTCCACCTTGTCTCGAGAGATACAAAAGCTGGAATTTTAATCCAGAAAATGATCATCACCAGACTTGAATGAAAATTATCGTTACAGAACTACCCACTATCTTAACCCAAAAACAGAAACATTAACTAGGCACTCCACTAAAAGGTGACTGCTGGAATGGACATTCCTGGGTCTGCCAGGTGTCGCAAAGAGCTAATGCCCACATTCTGCATCACTACTAGACTACCCATTTTGGACGAAAACAGGAGACAAGGAATAATATAGCATGTTTTTGTACCATCATACAAAGGAGAAGTTTGGTGCCGTGGGTTGGTAGAAGGAGGAGGGTGGAGAGAGGAGAAGCTTGGTACCATAGGTTAGTGGAAGGGAGAGAGGAGAAGCTCTGCGCCATAGGTTAGTGGAAGGAGGGTGCAGAGAAGAGAAGACTCAAATTTGGGTCTTAATGATCCAATTCACTCAAGGCCCAAACAGAATATTTTTGTATTTGTAGCACTGCTAAAACAAGAAGTTCACCAAGCCCTCACAAGCCCTCAAAAGCTGGAATTTTAATCCAGAAAATGATCATCACCAGACTTGAATGAAAATTATCGTTACAGAACTACCCACTATCTTAACCCAAAAACAGAAACATTAACTAGGCACTCCACTAAAAGCTGACTGCTGGAATGGACATTCCTGGATCTGCCAGGTGTCGCAAAGAGCTAATGCCCACATTCTGCATCACTACTAGACCACCCATTTTGGACGAAAACAGGAGACAAGGAATAATATAGCATGTTTTTGTACCATCATACAAAGGAGAAGTTTGGTGCCGTGGGTTGGTAGAAGGAGGAGGGTGGAGAGAGGAGAAGCTTGGTACCATAGGTTAGTGGAAGGAGGGTGCAGAGAAGAGAAGACTCAAATTTGGGTCTTAATGATCCAATTCACTCAAGGCCCAAACAGAATATTTTTGTACTTGTAGCACTGCTAAAACAAGAAGTTCACCAAGCCCTCACAAGCCTCTCATTTCGGGGATGTTTGGTTCAAATTGAACAAATCAAGCAATTCCTTTAATCAAATCCAAGAAAATATGGAGACACAGAACAAAAGAATGAGCAGTATGGAGAGGGGCATCTTCCTCATCGGGAGGAAGTATTCAAGAATCAAGCAGCCTTTTCAAACCTAGACTGAAGGATGAGCAAGGATTTAACATTCACTTAAAGGAAAGATTTCGGGACAAGTGATTATTGGAGAGGAAACAATGCAACCCAAGGATAATAAGTAGAACACAAAGAAAAGTCAATGACCCCTCTCCTGTTTAATAGTATTTTAATATTAGAAAGAAACAGAAAAAATATGTATTTGCTTAAACTATTCAGACCCCTCCTCGTTGTTTGGATTTGAAAACAAGAGAACACTTATTTAACCCTTGTGAAGTTATCCTGTAGCTGTCTAAATTCAAGATCTGCGAATAAAAATGCTCATAAGACATCACATGAATCCAATAAATTCAAGAAAATCTAAAGAGGAAAGCCATAAGTTCAAGACATTTAGAGGCAAGATTCGGACTTTTAGCATATCAAAAAGTGTATTGATCTTAAAATTGTCTTTATACCTGCAGAATAACAGTAAAAAACACAAGATTAGCAAAGTGAAGCTAAACTAACTCAGACTAAACTGAATTGCTTTCCACAGAGTCTTAGGCATGTCTTTCCCGTACCATCATACTTTTCAAACCATTTATTTCCTTGGTGAAGATCAGAAATCTCTGCCACATAACATAGACAAACAATGTGCGCAAACTCTGAAGGACCACTTGGAGAGGACTTCCTCCTTTTCCAATATAACACCTACCTATATACATTTTTACTTCAGCAGTTTATACATTACATCATGACATGAGATAATTTCTCACATTTGCGAATTGATTATTTAGAAAAGGAGGTGAAGTTTAGAACCTTTTTTCCACACAAAGCATACCTTGCTTGCAAGAGATGTCGCAATTAAGCTTGCTGTTGCAATGGATAGAAAATTGAAGATGTAACTTAACTGATCACACAGAACTGTGCCTGGTCCTGAAAATAACATGCCCAAAGCAAGCAAACTTAAGAAAGCTATCAAGTACGACTTAAGTCACAAAATAAGGAATAAAAGAAAAACCACCACATAAATACCATATCTGCTCCTTCCTGCAAAAAGTTTTTGGAAGGTATTTTGTTGGCAAAATCATGTTAAGGAACAGCATTCGCACATAAACTCCCAAAGCAGTCCAAGAACATATTAGTTCAATGTGGTTAATTCAATGTGGTTAATTAAGGCAGTCCAAAACATAAGAGAAGAAAAAAAGCAGGCCTAGTCTAGTTGAATATAGTCAAATGCGGTTTAATGAATAGGACTGATTTTTTATTTCATCGTTAAAGGGGAGAATTTGCAGACCGTTGTCCAAAAGATCAAACAAAAGGGAATACGGAGCAGTAAGGCATGGTTGCATTTACGTTTTAACATCAACAAAGCCACTTTGGTCTATTGGCAAATGATATCCTAGCAACCCCTAGTTCCAAGTTCAGTAAGAACTTTTTGAATGAGAAACTGGCCCACGGTAAACTTGGGTGATTTGAGGATTCTTCAACTGCATAGCACAGCCTCGATCAACACCTTAATCTCTGCAGTTACGAATATAGTGATTCTTTCTTAAGGATAAAATTACATTGATTCTTTCTTCACTATAAAATTAACATTTATCACTACCCTAACGCAGTCCTACTGTATTTAAAAAGTGCGAACGAAACAACAGCGGATTGGAGAAAACTTTTAGACAAAACAAATTTCTGCTCTCCAAGCCCGGGCACGAGGAAAGTACCAAGAGCAGCAAGTTCCAAAGAGCTGCAATTGCCTATAACGGCTGTATTAATGAGACTCATGATATGTGGAGATAACCAAATCCCAAGCGCTGGTCCTGCAAACCCTACAATATCTTTCATCTGCTGCCAAATACCCTTTGATTGAAGTTCTTCGTCCTCTCTCGTAGAGCTAGGCCTACTAGTAGCAGGTTGCTCCGCCACCGACATCTGTTCTGAGAGAAATCCGGAATTTGATAATTCCTTGAGATCTGCATTGTTCTCGATTGATTCTTCATTCCGAGACTCCATCGATTGCAGACCTTTTGCAGATCTGGAAGAGCATGTCTCTGTGTTAATCTGCCTCTCCACACCATTTTGGCTTGTACCAAGTGAAGCTACAGAATCCATCCTACTCGGACCTTTTCGTCCATCTCTAATCTGCTTGCTCGGTGATACCTTTAAGACTTCCTCTGTGCCTTCCAAGGACTCCATAATTTCTAGCTCAATCTCATCGCTGCAATTCGCAGGAACGAACTGGCTTGGGGTTGAGCTCGAACATGAATTTTCTGCTGAATTTTCAGCTTCAACAATTTGTTCCGCTTCTGGACTACATCTAGTGACTTGACCAAAGGTAGCGCTGGTGCCACCATTTGATTTTTTGTGCACTTGCTTGTGTCTGAAAGGCGCAGTCGATGCAGAACAAAATCTCAACTGATTTTGCTTTAAACTGGCGTCGGGACCATCCGACCAGAGAGTAGCCGAGTAAACTCTGGCCTTCGTAATTGGCTGGAAAACTCCATACGACCCAGAGACTATAGATTGGCTCTGTAAAAGGCATCGATTAATGCAACGCTCCATAATTCTTCGTATCCGTAATTTTGAACCTTGGAAATCAGCAAGAAGAGCTTAAATTTAAATACCGATTTCGGAGACGGGAAAACAGATAGGTATAGTTAGGAACAGCCCGTTTCAAAAATGCTTCTGTCGATCTCGAAATCCCGAGCCGAGCCCCAGTTTAGAACTATAAAACTGTTCAAAACTGTTTTCAACACGGGAACCAACAGAAACAATAATAAACTCTCCCCACACAATCGTATGTGTTAACTAACAGTCACTTTCTATGGCTGAATATCAAACAAGATGACACATTCTAACATCAACATCTATGGAAGTCATGTGATTCATGACTAATTTAATTTAGTAAAGATTACTTTAATGTCAATTCCTCCTTTGAGATTTATTTCCTCAACCCGAAAGGTGTAAAATTACCCAGAGATCACATCTTTGGATCAATTATTGTCCCGTGTATTCGTTTATGATTGTGTATCGCAATGGTTTTGTATATATAAACGCTACATTAATCCATGGATTCTGTTTTTAGAATTAAAAAGAGGCATGGATTCTCTTTTTAAATTAAAAAGAGGCAAAGTTGGGTAGGTAAACAAATACCTAAAATACTTAAATAGTTCTATGGGATAGTACAGATGGTAAGGCTTGCCTATACTCTTCTGATACTACGAGAGGTAGAGAGGTAGTTCGAGTCTTGTGTCTCTAGGTTCACGGTTTAACATCTCATTTAGCACTTCATATCATCTATGTTAAATTTCCGATAAAAAAAAGCAAAAAAACAAACAATGTTGTCATACTAAAGCAAAAAAACAAACATATCATCTATGTTAAATTTCCGATAAAAAAAAAGCAAAAAAACAAACAATGTTGTCATACTAAAGCAAAAAAACAAACAATGTTGTCATACTTACTGAACTTATTGTCATCCTCTATAAGTAGGGAAAATAAAAATCACTCGTCTCTAAACCCCAACCCCTATAATTAAATCAAACAAGAAATACTGCTCTGCGACTATGGGCACTGCTCACATCGCCAATTGTCATTATTATTGGATTTGTACAAGTTTCTCTTGTACTTGAACTTATTGTCATCCTCGATAAGTAGGGAAAATAAAAATCACTCGTCTCTAAACCCTAACCCTTATAATTAAATCAAACAAGAAATACTGCTCTGCGATTATGGGCACTGCTCACATCGACAATTGTCATTATTATTGGATTTGTACAAGTTTCTCTTGTACTAAATATTGACAACAACTAGAGGTGGCTATGAATTTATTCACCTCAGCAACCTCTAACCATTAGAAACCTGTCATCTTTATTTCGAGAAAAATAGTTTTTACAATATGCTCACTGTATTTGAAATAGTTCAGCCAAAATAGAGCTTCAAGGTTATTATTGCTCAGCTGCAGCAATCATACATGTCCAAGGTAGGCTGCAGCGGTCAGAGATGTTCAAGGTAGTCAAACGTGGGATGTAGCAGTTTTTTAAAGCGGTTATTTGCCTTGATTTTTGTGTAGAAAATTGTGTTGAATTGAGAATTATGTGAAGGGAGGGTCATGAAAATTGTTAAGAAAATTGAAGAAAACCTGTACGGAACAGTGAAATCACAGAATTCTTATTTAAAATTTTACAAAAGTTTTACTGAAACATGTCAATTGAAGTTACAGATTTCCGACTCGAAACCTTGAACATTTATAAGATTTCCTACTGGTAACTTTAAACATTTATAAGTTCAAAATAAGTGACAGATTTCCTACTGAAACACCTTAACCATGTGAGGGTTTCAAACAGAAAACCTATCACTGGAACAGGGCTCCGACGAGTGATTAAAGCTGGACATGAAGAAGCTTGGGAATCAAAGGTAAAATCTGAAGCATAAAACGTGCGATGAACGTTGCAATGATATGGACAGCAACATGATCGGGCTGCAATCTGGGCCATGTATCTGATAAATATGTGGACACGCACGTGACGGCTGTTCGTTGGTGAACATCAAAGGCCGAATAAAGAACTTAGGGGTATAGTTTAATACCCCACTCTTCCTAAATTGATACTCCTCAGACTGTTTTAAAAATTATATATTTGAAATTCGATAGACTAGCAAATAACAGTGGCAGCACGTCCATTGTAACTCGACTGCGGACTTTGCTCCTTTTTTTTTGGCGATTTTGCTTTGGCTCTGGGGTTCAGTAATGTTTTGGCTCTGGGGTTGAGTAAAAGTGTGTTTATTTGTTTTATGAAATGGTTTAATTTGGTACATAAAATTGTATGAAATTATTTATTTTTTTGTTGTTTAAAATTTATTTTCGTATGGTTTTTTGGTCAGAATCCTGCCACATAAATCTGTACGAAATTATTATTTTTTGTTGTTTAAAATTTATTTCTAAATATATAAATGAATTCAGCATGAAAAACCCCTGGGCACTTCCATTTTACAGAAATAATCACTCAAATCTGTAAATTTAACAATTTCTAGCCAAATTTCAAACAAAGATCTCCAGAAAATGTTCTCCAAAAATAATCATTTCTTAGAACATTTAAACTGTGACTTCAGAAAAATTCCACATGTGAATTAGATTTTTAATTAATAAAAAAGCAAATTAAAAAATATAAAATATAATATATTTAATTTTAATAAAAAATTTAAAATTGATAAGAATTAAAAAAAAAATTATATGATTAATGAAAATTTTGATTACTAATTTTTTTCTTTCAAATTTCCATTTTCAAAGTAATCATATTATTAAAATTTAAAAAATTAAATAGATAAAACTTCATTTCATTAAAATAATAAACTTATAAAAATATATATTTAATATTTAATAAAAAATGTATTTTTTTTCTTTCTTAAATATGAAACCTTTTCAATGTTTTTTTTTTGAAAAAGTAAAAAAAAACCATTACGGGACATGTCCATTTCTAAAGTAAAAGAAAAAGTAAAAAAAAACCATTATGGGACATGTCCATTTCTAGAGTAAAAAGCATAACAGGACATGTCCAATGTCCATTTCTCTTTTTTACATAATGGAAAGAAAGAAGCCTTCCATGAAGCAGAAGCATTGGGTAATAGCGCTTAACTATTTTTATTTATTTTTTTAACAGAAAATTTTAAGATATAATTGTTTTCAAGTCTGTATATACAAGATCCAAATTATCTTACTGCTTGATACAAATCAGTCCCATAACTTGTAAAAACCAAAGTCCAAAACACTAACATATAAACACGAACTAGCAAAAAAAAAACTTACACGCTAGCAATAAAAACTCCAAATACATCATGGAAGGCTCCCTTCCAAATCGCGTCCTCGCTATCACACTCTGATGTGTACAATTCAAAAAAGGACTACACAGAAAAATTACCAACACTGACAAATTTGCTTCATTTGAGCCTCTAGGCCATAAGGGAAAAAGAAAAATCTAAAAAAGAGATATCTTTCAGGCTTAGGGCTGACTAAAAAAGCTTTAGATAGAGAGTTTGTCCCATAGAGCCTTCCACCCACTTATTATAGAGCTTAATTACTTTGTAGATATATAAGTTTAATATGATGATTTTGATAGAAGAAGTCATGTCTTATGACTCTATATGTAATATTATGTATTATTATGTATTGAAAAGTTTTTTTTTATTTTCAAGAAAAAAAATAATGATAATTTTAATGGTAGTATGATTTGGATTATGATAATATTTATGAGAGTATTGTTTCTATCAATTTCAATTAAAATTAAGATTATGTAGTTATTTATAAGCACATTGTTTAGGTGAATTAAAAGAAAGATGTGAAAGGGCATTGTCTATGTGTACATTAAAGTAATTAAAATTAAAGTTTTTATGATTTGCATGTATTGTAGAATATACTATTTTTTTATTATTTTTAAGGTGTTTTTAAAGATTTTCATAAAATTTTAAATAGAATTTTTAAAGTAACAATGTTGTATTTTTTAGATGATGAAATTATTATTATTAAATTTCAATGAAATTGAATTAAAAAATATAAAAAGGAATATTTATTTAGACTAAGGGGATTGGTAATTGATATATGTAATTGGCGAAGCTACTTTAGGTTATGTTAGCGATATTTCTTGTCTCGGGATTAGGCGTACCCAGGTCTGCATTTTGCACCGGAAGCACCTGAGCATATCGCGAAATAGTCCCATCTTGTAGCAGCAAGTCAAGCAAGCGAGCGGGCAAAGTTTTGTCTTCAGCAGT
>SNQJ01S0078175.1:0-26845 GCA_010110895.2 Picea sitchensis
TAAGATAACCATCTCATTATTACAGATCCACTTTTCTCTCAACCTATTTCCCATTATTACAAAATATAATCCCTTCAAATCCTCACACATATCTCTCATATATCTTGGATAAGATATTCCAACCAAATCTCCATGATCTTCATCTTGGAATGGGCTTGAATTATCTCTTTAAATATTGAAATGGTGGAGGAAGTATTCGAGAAGTCCTTTGAATTAATCCTTCACATATTACTACACATTACAAAGCTCACACATATTTGAGATATATATGAAAACATGTCGATTTTCTAACATTTAATCACAAATTCCTTTTAAATACTAAAATGAATAAAGTGGATAACAATAACATGAAACCCAAGTATATTTATGGAAATGATATTGTGAAAGGTTAATGGGGTGATGAAATGTGAAGAATGGTGAAGAGAAAGGTGGATGAGAATAGGACATTTATGAGCCCCAACAATACCCACTTACTATCAGATATGGGATAGATAAATTCAACATTTAGAAACTTTTGAATCTCCTCCTTGACTATATCTTTGAGTGTTGGGTTCATCCTTCTCTGGGGTTGCCTAATAGGTGTCACTTCCCCCTGGGTATATATGTGATGGATGCATGTGTCAAGGTGTATACCCTTCATGTCAGTGTATTCCTAGGAAAATGCTCATGTTTGTTCTTTAAGGATATCTACTAATTGTTTCTATTGGTTTGTATCTAGCCCGGAGTTTATATGTAAACATTTTCCTGGACTAATCTCGTAGGGAATAGTATAAGACATGGCAGACTCATCTATTTTGAAAATAAAAGATGTCGAAGACAAAATGGATGGGTCTAATTGTTCTTGAAATTCTTCCCCAAACATGTACTCAAATTGGGGAAAAGACTCTGGAGTGGATAGCAAAAATGAATTGAATTAGCACATTTTCTGGTGTATTCTCTTGAAGTTCCCTTGCATGGTCACTAGGAAATACAATTTCTTCCTAGTCTTCATTCTCATATGGACATTCAAGCCACCATATATTCTCCATAATAGTTTGAGTTGGAGGGTAAATGGTGAGCTTCTAGATAGAGAGACCATTTGAGATGGTCATTTCTCCTTCTCTACAACCAATAAATGCATTGGTTATGGATAGCCAAGGTATTCCCAAAATAACAGGGTAGCCTTTGGTAGGAACCTTTGAGTGAATGACAAGAAAATATATTGGGTACTCCCATGAGGCTAAAGTAGAAATGATATCATCTAAAATTCCTTCAGGTATAACCCTAGTTTTATCTGCTAATTCCAAAATGGTTGGGGTAGGCCGAAGAAGAGGTTGTAAATGTAATTGTTCCAAGGTAGTAGTGGTCATAATATTGATGGCTTCCCCTAGGTCTATGAGAGTGTTTCCAATGGAGACCTCATTAATGGTTATGGTCACTATGGGGTTTCCTGGGTTCCCATATTTTGCTAGTTTTGGCTGCTATGATATGTATTCAGAAAGTCCTCCTACCAAATGTAATGTAGGAGGGTCCTTTTGCTTCCTACCTATATTCTTAATACACAATTCATTGACTACCTTACTATAGATTGGAATGTCTTTAATGGCTTGAAGTAGGATAATATTGACACAAATATTTTTCAATTCATTCAAAATGTCAAATTCCAGTCGGGTGGTAGGTTTCTTGATTACCAATCAGTTTAGATAAGGAGGGACCTTCGTAATTTGTAAAGGTTCATTTTGGGGAAGCTTGGGTTCTTGATTCTTCGAGATAATAAAATCTTCCCACCTGGTGTCATCCGTGGGTTGATTGGTGAGTTCTTCTTATTCTTCTTCCTGGATGACTACTGAGGGTCTCTGCCTCTCTAGAACTTTTCCTGATCTTAGTTGAATTTCCTATAATGGATTAGGAGTAATAACAGATGTAGGGAAGGCGTGAATCTCAACATTGTGAAGAGGTTGAGGGGGCTTATTATTAGGATTTGGCACTGGCTGTGCCGGTAATAGTGTCGGTTTCAGGGAGCTTGTATTTTGAAATTGTAGTGGTTTTTGTTGTGGAATAGGAGGTAAAGGTGGTGGAAAAAAACCTGGCAAAAGTTGCAGAGTGTTCGATGAGAACTGTGGATAAGGATGGTTGGACATAGAGATAGGTGGATCTTGAGGGTTTCCTTGGTTTTGTCCTTCCCTCCATCCTTGAATCCAAGGATGTTGGTACTGAGTAGACCAGTTTTTCCAACCTGGTGAGTTCCATTGTTTTTGTTGATAATAGGGTGGAACTTGAGACTGTAGATCCGGGTATGTGGGTTGATTCCTAGGCTGACATGGCCTCCTAGGTGCATCATAATACTCCTCAGGATCTCCACTCCTATAGATGGATAATAAACCAAGAAATGATGGACATTTTTCAGTCACATGGTCTTCTGTACAAAAGCCACAAACTGAAATGTTATCTAATGGGAATTCTCTTGAGGAATGCTTCCTCCTGCATCTTGGGCAATATATGCTCATTGTTGAATTCTCCTCCTCCTGTTTCTTTTTGAGTTTGAGGGTATCCAACTGGGAACCTATTGTTCTTAAGATGTCAGTATTAAAGTTTTCTAAAAGGCTCCCTATCTCTTCTCTCGTAATACCACCTGAACTAACTAGATTTAAGCTTCTATTGTAAGGGTCACGAACACTCTTTCCCGTTTTGGCTCTACTCCTTGAGTAATTTTTACACATTTCACATATTTCAGAAAATGGTTTATGAGAGATGTCACCTGATGCCATCAGGTTAAGAATCTCTAAATATTCTTCTGAAATTCCCTTAAGGAAAAGAGCCCTAACTGCATCCTTTGGGAGGTCATGGTATTTTGACTTCTGGGAGATATAACCAAATCTTTCCATATAATATTTGAGGGTCTTGTCTTCTAATTGTTATATTTTAAAAATGTCATTATGAGACTCTTTGGTCTTGGAATAGTCTTGGTACTTCTTGAGAAATCTATCTTCCATGGCTTCCCAAGACCTAATACTAGATTCTCCCAACCCCATGAACCATCTTAGTGCAGAGTATTTGAGGGTGGCAGGAAAGAGTTCTAATTTCTGGGCATCTTGTATGTAGTTGTATCTCCTACACAAGATGTCAAATTCAAATAGGAAGGTGTCTGGATCTTCACTGTTTTTACCGTAAAAGGTAGGCAGTGCTGAGAGAGGAATATTCTTCATGTTGACATTCAGAGTGGTGTATAAAATTGGAAACCCGAAGGTAGTTTCGGTTTGGTTTCCAGTTTCTTCTTCCTCCCCATGTCTTACATTGTTATGGTCCTCTTGATCATCCATATTGTCTTGGTTTCCAAAAAGAGATTACCTAGGTGGTTTTACCTTTGAAGAAAACAAGTTTTCCCTTTGATGGAAAGGTCTTCCTACGGATTGGATGTATGGGAATCTACTCGAGCCGGTTGAGACTATTGGTGCCAAAGCTTCTGTGTCAATTTGAGAGATAATCACATTGGCTAAAATACCAAACAAAATATTCACTTGTTCAGGGTCTATGATGTCCTTAAAGTTAGGGTCCCCTGGTGGTGGTGTAAAAGCAAAGATTGTATTGTTTGGTTCTGTGGAAGACTTGAGTGGTCTTGCCTCCTGTCCTAATATGATTGATGCTTCAATTTCTTGTTCTATAGTGCTCCATGTATTAGTCTCTTCAGAGACTATTTTATCTCTTTTAGTTGAGATAGCTCCTGTCTTTTGGTATCGATCTGCAGATTTTATAAGTGGAATGTTCCTTCCCCCAAAGAGATCAGAAGGCACCTTGGTTGAAAGGTTTGATTTTGATTTAATGTATCTACCTTGTGGGTCTCTAGGCCTATTCATGAAAGAAAGAAAAAACAAAAATAAAAAGATACCATTTGATTCCTAGGTCTATTCGTGAAAAATAAAATCAAAAAGAAAAACCACCATTGGGTTTGGGGGAACCTGCTATAGAAGATGCACAGGTTCTTACCTTTCTTCGTAAAGATCCCCCACCACCAAACTAATGCTAAGGTCTAGAAATGATCTAATTCCTAATTACTTCTTACCTTGAGACAACTACCCGACAACGGCACCAAAAATGATGGGTATTCTATATGCACTAAAAACATAGTAAAAACCCTCAATTAAATTGTCAACCTAGGGTAAGTAAACTTAGAGTTGTAGCAAAATATATGCCAAAGGTAGAAGGATGGTAGGAGTATAATCTAACTAAGGAAGGTAGCTATCTAAGGCTAATATACTCAAGAAAAACTATGTAATGAGCAAACCCTACTAAGAAAATTGAAACTAGGTAACCTAAGTACTTTTGGGCCAAGGGTCGATGGATAGCTCCTAAGAAAGCAAGTAAAACTTTATGTAAAGAAAACTAGTTCAACAATAAGAAATAAGAAAACTACTAAGCATAATAAGAAAATGACAAAAGAAAACTTTTTTAACTTGGCAACCTACATTCAATGAGCAACTACCCTATGAAAGTAAATAAATAAACAAGTAAGCAAAGGCAACCTATCTAACCTATTAAAGAAAATAGACAAGTAAGCAAAGACTCCTAACTAACCTTCTAAAGAAAAAGACAAGTAAGAAAAGACACCTAACTAACCTACTGCAAAGGAAACTAACTACTGCAAGTAAAACTTCTCATTGAACAACTATCTAGCCTAAGAGGCAAGTGAACTAAATGATTAATGCAAAACTATTTCTAATGCGTGATAGGAAATCTAAGAGGCAATTGGACTAAATGCTCAATGCAATTCATAAAAGGAAATCTATTCTATTGAAATCAAGAAAGACTAAAAACTAATTCTTAATCTATGATAAGAAAACTACTATCTAATCTATCAAAGCAAAGTCAATCTATCATATCGCAACAAAAAAGACTATTTTCTAAACTGTGAAAGCAAGAAACTATATCTATGAAAGCAGGAAAACTATTCTTTTAACCTATGACAATTCAGATATAATGTTGGTGGTTGTGTGAATGTCTTCGGTGTCAGATAATATCTCGATGGAAATTGACAACAAAGGACAATTCCAATGGTATAATCTCAATACTAATCTCAATGGAAAAATGAAAGGTATGGATTAAACAATCCAATGAGAATTTAGCCATGAAAAAAATAATGTTAAATACCCTGCATATTCAAGTATATACCATCAACAACATAACGAGATCATCATTATTTAACTAAGAAATTTAATTGCATTTTAATTCTAGGAAATGAAATAGCGTTTAAAATGCAATTGCGTAAAACAAAACTATACTATGTCTATTCTAACCATTCAAACTGCAATAAGGAAATAATTGAAAACATAATTTAAACTATGAAAGTAAATTAACAATGTACATTAACCAAAAACTAATTAAATGAGATCTATATAAAACTGAAATAAACAAGCTATAATTAATTCTATCCATCCGTCAATCCTTGTCAAAGAAAACCCAAATCAAACTATGTTCTATTCTAATTAAACTCTGTTTTAAACTAGACTATAAAATCATAAAAGAAAGCATAATCTAACATCTAAATGCACATGGCATTAGTATAGAGACTTGCAATTATGTTCCTAATCTACAAAATCAATGCATGTTAACACATCTCATCATCCTAACTTGCAAAAGAGAAGCAAAACAATTAACTACAACGAACTAGTTAACACAATAAAAATATACATGTACAGAAAATAAAAGAGAACAATTAAATTAGGAAATGCACAAACAAACATGAAGACAGTTACCAGACTGCTAGTGGGCTCCCCAGCAATTCTTGGTCACTCCTGAAAAGCACACCACGAACTTAACAAGATGAATTCACCATTAAAACTTGAAAATGTAGTTATGGCATAATTTTGGCAATGTAAAAACTCAAAACAAAGAAAAATGAGTTTGTTTCCAATACATTAGCTCTTGTACTTGGTTATCCTACTTAACAATCATATAACCATCCTAGTAGTATTTATAAGCTTGCAGACCAAGTGGTTGACCATAGGAGGGTTGAAACACTTCTGAATTCGACAAATTACAATAAATGATGCCCTAACTGATAAAATGGAGCGAGCCAATAATCGCCCTCTTTAGACAACTGAAACTGAGTTGTCTGGAGCTCAATAGCTATAGGGGGAAAGGATAAACAAAACCCACATGCACAATTTGCTCATCATTGGCCGCCAATACCTTAACTGCCAAGTCACCCTGTGTTTTTGTGCAATACGCAGTGCTAGACAGAGTGTCGGATTGAGTGTTGAAATGAGTGCCAGATCAAGTGCTGTAACTAGAAACGTAGTGCGTTTTTGCCCTATAACACCAAAAAATGTGCATTATCTCTTAGAAATCATAAAACATGATGAACTATAATTGATTCAATCATTAAACATGAATTACACGTACCTTATGGCGATCATACCATTTTATCATGAAATTCTTCAAAAAGATCCTTTAAACTATGAAAAACACATTTGTACATGTGGCAAAAGTGTATAATAATTGTCATGAAAGTGATTATATCTCGGGCCCAACAATCCCTGATCATAACGACCACACCCCTTGTCATCATTATCTAACACTCCCATGAATATGGTCTAACACCAACTCTTCTATGAATCTGTAAGTCGTTAATGGATTCGACATGCCTTACCTTGTCATCATTACCGTCGATATGACCGTTGTAAACCGAATCTCAATTTACAAAATCTCCTTTGGATAGATCTGTCATCCAAAAGAGAGTTATTTTACATTTTTACTGTCACACTTTCCACATTTACACTGTGATCCCGTGCCTCCATATCCTTTGCATACCTATTTCGATACTCCATCATAGTCTGCGCTAATCTGGTACTCCATCATAGTTTGTCTATCCGGTACTCAACCCTCGATCCTTTTTCCACACCTCATACACCCTAAAGAATTTTTTCAAGCTAGCATGAGGGTCGACAGGCATGAGCCCATATTTCAATTATACAAGGAAACAACATAATATCAAGCTTGCAGGGAAAAATATGAACATGTCGGTTGGGTGCCATTTTTGGAAAAGTTTAAAGGCCATCATGAAGGATTCTCTCTTTCTTTTGTGTAGACATATGATGGAGAAAATGTGCAGTTTGGAGATATGAAGTTGACAATTACGGAGGCCACCATAGCAGAAGTTACAAGCCTCCCTATGGATGGAGAAAAATATTTCAATAGGATGATCATTGACATAAAGATTTGTGAAAAATTCCTCAAGCTAGAACATCAAGACCTTGATTAGACTAAGGGCATTCCTCGAAGCTACATCAAAGAGGAATATTGGACGATTCTTATGCGTTTTCAGAGATTTCTCACTTGCGAAGGGAGGTATGCAGTAACTTTCATTTATCATTTTCAACTTTTATCACATTTTGAAGGAGGGCCACAAATTAATTTTCCTCACTTCCTATGGATAAGTTTAAATAAGATGGTGAGAGGAGTGATATCAACATCCAAGAAACCTGAAACTAGCCTTCATCACCATGGCTTAATAAAAATTTTGGTTGTCCATGCCTTGAGGACACAAGGTGGTAGTTGGAAGCAACTACTCCAACCGAATTTTTCTCAAGAGGGAATGTCCAAATTTGTAGAGGCACATGAAGCAGGAATACACAATGAGGGGTCAAGAAAAAAGGCAAAGAAAGACAGGAGGAAGGCATCAGGGGGTAACGAAGGCATTGTTACACCCATCTCATCCCATCCTGTTGAGGGATTGGAGAAAGTAAAGTCTGTTGTAGGGGAGCCTGCTACATCTAGAAAGAAGAAAGCCAACCAATCTCAGAAAATGAGTCCTATCTCGATTCCAAAAGATAAAAGACAAAAGAAAGACTCTAAGCTAGGGGAACGATCAGACAATGATCCTGAAGCAACCATTGAGCTATCACTAGAACTAGCTAGGCAATTGGAGAAGATCCATGATCCCAACATGAAAAGAAAGGAAAAGGGTCAAAAGGAGGGTGTGTTAGAAGAACACATCCTAGAGAGTTACACCACATCTAAGAAGAAGATTTCCCAACTTAAAGTACCTAGCTCAGTCTTAATTCCTAAAGATCAACTGTCACAGAATAAGAAACGAAAGAAGAAGAAGACAAAACAATAGGATATTTCACATAATATATATGAGGCCACTGTTGAACCCCCTCAAGAATCGGTTAAGGAGTTGGAAAATATCCCTGAGGTAGTTACTGTGTCTCCTCAAAAAAACCGGTTAGTGAGTTAGAAGAAACTCCTGGGATGGAAAGTGAAAACAAAGGAAAGCTCAAAATGGGGAAGGCTCGAAAGAAACAAAATTCTGAACATACACCTCAATCTTTTATAATAGAAATAAATATTGATCAGCAGGGGCAGACTCCATAACCCACACTCTAGTCCTTCAAGATAAAAATCAAATTGGCATAGGAGGAACAAGTCTCGAGGCATAGAACTGCTATTAAGATGAAGAAGAGGAAGTTGTTTGGGGAGAATTCCACCCCTATCAACAAATATGAAGGATTATCACCTCTGATATGAAGGACCACTAGAAGCATGGCCAAGCAGACAACAGTTCCACATATGCCTTCTCTTCAGGAAGAAACCATTGAGATACTGAATTCTCTAGAAAAAGGAAGTGGCTATAGAGCTACGATTAGTGAGATAGAGTGGTTGGTGACAGAAACTTTGAGGGGTCTGAGAAAGGAAAAGGAATCCTGAGAGGAGGTGAATAAGCAAGAAACCACATCAGGGATGATTTTAAGGATGGAAATTTATTTTAAAATGTAGAAACCTTGGTGAATCTTACTAATCCTTCATATGCCAACTATAAATGTTTAGTGATATTTTTGTAAAAATATTCAAATTTCTAAGGATTTAATATAGTTTTTATAAAATTTTGGTGATTTTTAAGGTAAAATAATTTAATCCTATAGAATTTGGACGAATCATTTTTAAAATAGCGAATTTCATTTTTGGAAAAACCATGGAAAATTAGCCCATGAGAGAAATTTAGCCCCTAAAATCATCCATGAACCACATCGAGTCCAGACAAATCTTTGAGCAAACAACTATTGATAGTAAAGATTGGGAAGTTTAAACAAGAAGTTGCAGAGTACCAAGTATTGGACATGCACATCAAGGCAAAGAATGCACAATTAAAAGAACATAATGCAGAGGTCTCTTCTAAACTCAACAAAGTCTTACTATTGATCCAATACACTAGAGTAATTAAGAAGGAACTAAGAAGTGAAGCTTCTGGTTTTAACATCCTACAACCAAAGAAATGACAGAGAATGGTTCAATTTTGCAGATTTTTTTTGAGTAAGTTTTGATGTTGTTGCATGAGGACATGCAATGACTTTAGCATGGGGGGAATGTTGAGTCTCCATTTTGACACTTATAATGCCCTATATTACCCTGTATCCAAGTCTATTTTTCCTATGTTATAAGCATATACTTGATTGTTTCCTCCATAAACATACCTGATGACCTTTTTCATGTACATAAAGAGGTAACTTATGATTAAGGAATGATTTGTTTAATTTTCTTGAGTTAATTCGATTAAATGATTGATTTTGTATGATTCTAATCATGTCACTCCTGGGAAATTTGATCTGGTACTACAAGCTATAGTGTAATCCGGTACCAAGTCTATTACGACACCTCAACATTCTGGTACAGCAACCTACAATGTATTCCGGTATTAAGCCATTCTGGTACTACCCATGTGCCTAATGCGGTACTCAGATTCGCGACTGTGTGCATTCCGGTACCAAACCCCTGTTTCCAAAATTCACTTGTTGAACAAGCATGTTGATGAATATTCCAAGAATTCAGTTGGATCGAACTCTCCAAATCAGTTTTCAAGATCATGATCGACTTCATCACTCATTAACTTTGTGTCATGAGGATGAAGTTCATCCCTCAAGATTCAATGTGAATACCAATTGTAATATTTTAAAAATTGTTTTATACTTATCCTTAGATCTTGATAGTATCGACTCAACTTCTTTATAAGGGATGTTTTATAGGTGATAGGATATAAATGATGAATGTAATGAAGCAAGTCATAAGAACTAGATGATACATATTGATTTTATGTATGAGATGATGAACTGCTGATTCAATTTACCAGTTGAAGAACTAGAAATGATTTGTTGTGCAATTTTTGAGTATGATTAGAACGTTTTAGTCTGTTATCTTTTTAGAGGTACCTTGTTGGTTCGGCAAGGGCCCACCGCCCCAACCAAGGTAAACCTCCCTATATATGTTTTTTGTGATTGTGTGAGTATTTAACAGTGGTGTTGTGAGTGATTTCAAATCTATTTTAGAAGTTCAGAATAAAATCATTTATTTCTAAATTGGTGTGAGTAATCAGAGATTAAATCAAATAGATAGTTCCTTTTTCTAATACTGCAGGTTGGCATTTAATTTTTTGATGTGCAGGATTATTAAGAAAATGTTATTTTGAGTTTGTGATTGTAGTGTTCTTAGTACGTAAAGGAACCAGAAGACTTTATCTCTCATTTTCATGTTCTATAATGAAGTCTCTCAGTTATGTTGATCGTTCCTTGTACTAAAGAAGGTTTGCTTGAATAGAATAGAGTTAGAGTTGATTTCTGTTTCAAGAGTGTCTGGAGTTGATTGTTAATAATTGTTTTTGATTGCTATAGGAAACAAGATCTTAAGTTCATCTCTCTAATTCATAAGTTTGGAATGAATAGACTTGTCAACTAAGACAAAACCTTTTGATTAACTGTTTGCTTGAGAAGTTTTATTATCAGTTTTCTCTTCTAAGTTTGAATTTGTGTGAAGTATTCATAAATATTAGAAACATAGTATTATGTTATTAATTATTTCCTGCATAAGCTATATACAACAGACATAGGTAGGTTACCTATTCTCGGCACATATAGTATAACTCTTTTGATTACAAATCCCAGATTGACATATAAATGAGTGTAATAGATATATATTGAACATATTTATACGCCAACATGGCCTATGAGATATTAAAGAGAGTTAATAACTAACGATAGTAGTGTCTACATTTGCACCCACTCAAATAGAAAAATATGAGAAGATCGAGATAACATATAGGAGTAAAAATATGAAGTGTAGTAATTGGGTGAGGGATAATCATTATTTTATATTCTTAAATGAATATTTACTTTTGCACTTGTCCGTGTGAGTGACACATGGGTGGGTGAATAATAGGTAATTAGTAAATTTAGAAATTACATTTTTTCATATAATAGACAAGTGTCTTGGATCATAAATCCTATAAAAATAAGGCTTGAGCTAGAGAGTTCAAATGTTTTTCTCCCTAATTCTAGATGGTTGTTGTAATACCAAATTTTTTGTTGGTGATTTTTGATGAGTTTTGTCTATTAGGGAGTGTCGTTGTGGTGAAGATTTCCTCCCAAGCTTAACAACTTCACTTACTTTTCATTTTTCTATTTGGTACCTTTAGTATAGCCCCATTGCAACTTGGGGGTCCTTGGGGAATGAGAGTACCCATTAGAGTTAGAAATAGGGTGGTCAATGGGTGGACTATCCAACAATCAAAAAGGTTGATGCAAGGTAGAAAAGTCGCAATCCAAACATTAAAAGGTCAAGAGAAAATTTACGGTAACCTTTGCAAAATTTATCTTGAGTAAATATGATTATTTATACAATGAATTTATAAATTGTATATGTTCATGCATATGTAATTTTTCCTTCCATGTTCTTCCATATCATCTCCTCCAACAATAAGGATGAGAACACATCATCGAAACTTAAAGTAGTTGTATTACTACCTATATCCACAACTAGACTATCCCACAAATCTGGTAAAGAGCACAATAAACTGATACACTTATCTTCATCATAAATCTTAATATAAATAGTTAATAGTTTACTTACCACAATATTGAAGGCATTCATATGCTCTATCACTGAGTCTCCATATTTCATCCTCAGGTTGTATAGTTTCTTCAACAGTAATATTTTGTTTACTAGGGACTTTGATTGATACAAAGACCCTAAATTATTCCATAATGCCTTGGTTGTAGCTTCCCCTAACACATTAAATAATATTGAATCTGAGAGACACAATTGAATTGTGCTCCTTTCCTTCTAATCCAACTGTTTCCAGTATTTTTTTGAAGTTTTTGTAGGTTTTGTACCTGGATCCACAATGATCCACTAATATTTTTCCACAAACAAATCTTCCATCTTGAACATCCATAGCTCAAAAATTTGACCATTAAATTTCTCGATCTCTATTTTCAAATTGCTCGCCATTTTTTTTCACTTGAAGAATCCATACCACATATCTCCCACTGTAACAAGGTTTATCACAGATCTGATCCAAACCATTAGCCACAAAGGCGTCCCACTAAAGATAATAACATCTTTGATACAAAATGTATATTCTAACCTTGTACAATTAATTACTACAAACAGATTCTTAATAAAAAAAATAGAAAATATAAAATGACACACACACACATATTACATAGATATTTTTACCTTGGAAACCCAAATCGGGAAAACCAACAACATGTTTAGATCTGCACCTCTAATAGTATATTCATTGTATCTTCATTTTTTACAATACGATACATATATAGGATCCTACGGTATCCAAAATCCCTAATTCATTGACCCATATTAGTCAACAACACTAATTCCTTAACCAAAATTAGAAAACCATCGACGAAAACCATGTGTCGAAAAAAAACTAAAAATGGACAAAAAAACCACCAATTTTTTTTGGGGTGTTTCCCTTGAACCCTTGTGACCCCCTGTGCACCTGATGCAACACAAACACTAGGTGTAGTCATGAAAAAAATATAACACATGCCCAACATGTATCAATTATAGTGGTTATGTATACATGGAAAAGATGTTTGACTAAACACGTGTGTTTTATTTAGTTTGGAAAAAGTTAAAATGCATGGTTGATTGATTAAGCATATAGGTATTGGACATATTTTCATTGACTTCAATAGTCAAATTCATTGTGATGTGATGGTGAGTGCTAGTGGGAAAATCCCCCCTTTAACTATATCAAGGTTTAATATATAGAGAGAGTGAATGATCGTCTAAAAGTCAATCTATTTTCTACTCTACCCAAAACATACCAAAATAAATGAAAAGAAATAAATAAGAGAGAATATCAGTAATTGTACCTTTTATCTCATGTCTGGTGATGATCTCCTCAAGCTCTTTAGCTCCAATCACTGCACATCTCCTCCCAAGGCTGACCTGCATCCAAAACGAGGCAAGCAAGGACTACAAGCATGCTACTTCTATTCATGACTTAGGGTTAGATATCAAATGCTATGTATAAATCAATGAAAATTCACAAAACATCATCATTTGGGACAGGGAAAAGAGATTATTTTATTCATCAAAGAAATATTGAAACTTACAATCTGTGTCGGCCACCATTCCATGAACCTGATTTGGGATCCTCTTTACAATGCTCCAAGTGCACCTTCAATAGGCCTCTTCTCTCAATCTTATGATCACCTCAAGGGAAAGGAATGGATTGAATGGAGGAAGAAAAGGCTAATGAGGGAATATTGAGGCAATATCTCACAATAGGTAGCAAAAGCTTGGGCAAGGAAAGGAAGTGAAATTGGGCAGAGTTTCACCGTTCTTATACTTGGATGTGAAATGAGAACCCAACACCTCCTTTAATATGACAAAATGATGGCTATTTGGTTGGGTGACAGGATATAGTAGGTGAATTGGTTGAGAAACCTCCAATAGCTCATAAATTTCACCGAATTCCTTACAAATTTTTATCTTTTGCAACTTTTGCAAGCATACGCAGGTTGTTTAGTGTGCAACAAGCATATGTACGTAGGTTGTAGTCGTGCAACAAGAGTATGTGTGTGGTTTGTAATGGTGCAGGTTGCATACATGCTCTAAAAATGGTGTTTAAAAAGAGCTCCTCAATAATGCTTTGGAAAAATATGCAATTAAGAGGGCCAAGGCCATGTATGCATCGATAGGGAATTTTAGGGCTATAACAGATCCCCCGTAATGTGTGAGTTCAGAAGAGAAACTGATGGTTGAAATTCATTACAATATATTCACCAATATATGAAATCGAGTGAGCCCAGGACTAGAGTTTGGGTGGTGCCATCTATAAAAAAACAATTGTCTGTAATATACCAGATATAAAATGTATGCAAAACAAAAATAAAATTCCAGAAATGGAAGAATAACAACAATATAACCAGAACATTCACCACAATAGCACTGAAATCATAAGAGAATAATAACATAAATAACAATTTGAATCTAAAAGAAATGTTCACAGGCCTCTTTGAGGGGGAAACCTCCAGTTAAGAAGAGCTCTATTACAATAATATCCAAGATAGGGTTCTCATACCCTCGACTCTTATTTATACTAAAACGAAGCATCTAGAGGAAGATCCTTCTAGAAGCAAAAGATTATATTAGGCCTTCTTACATCTGCGTTATTCTATTTATTGAAAGGCCTTTATAATATTGACCTTTATTACATCCGAATATGTTGTTCTACCTATGTGTGGTTTAGGACCCTAACATGTCTGCCCCCTTAAAAACAACCTTGTACTGAAGGCTTGAGATGAGGAAATTGTTGCAGAATGGTAGTTGGTTCTCAAGTGGCATCTGCTGGAGTTGTATATTTCCATTGGACTAGAACTTCCTTGATGGTTCTCTGATGTAGGCGACGCTCATGCTAGTCCAAAACTACTTCTGGTTGTAGCCAAATGGATCCTTCTTCAGCTAACTCTGGAAGGTTGGTTTGAATTTGGCACTTAGCTCCAATCACCTTCTTTAAGCATAAAACATGAAAAATAGGATGTTTCTTCGAATGGTTGGGCAAAGATAACTAATAGGCTACTTGTCCCACACGCTTGAGAATGGTATAAGGACCATAAAATTTGGGCGCTAGCTTCTGACAATGCTCAGCCTTGAGGGAAGTTTTCTTGTAAGTTTGCAGTCAAGGAAACACCTGATCCCCTTCTACAAATTGATGTTCAGAGCGACCTTGATCTACTTGTTGCTTCATGCGATTCTATGCCATGACCAAATTCCATTTGAGTGTACAGAGAATAGTCTCTCGAGTTGTAAGTGTTAGGTCAACCGCCTAGACCTTCGAGGCACCTAGTAAGTATGAGAGAACTGAAGGTGGATTATGTCCATATGTTGCTTCAAAAGGAGTCATGCATGTAGCTGAATGGTATGAAGTGTTGTACCGCCATTCAACTAGGGGTAACCATTGAGCCCACTGATTTTTCTTTTCCAAGGTAAAACACCTCAAATATGTTTACAAACACTTGTTGACAAATTCCATTTGGCCATCAGTATGGGGATGATAAGTTGTGTTGAGATGAAATTTGGTGCCTTGTATATTGAACAGTTCTTGACAAAAATTTCTTGTGAAATTTGGGTCACGATCAGAAACAATAGAGTGCGGCATGCCGTGAAGCTTGAAGACCTGATCCATGAAAATTTGAGCCACCGTGGATGTTGTAAACAGGTGTTGAAGGGCACAAAAATGAGCATACATGGAAAGTAGATCAACAACCACCATGATGACTAATTTATTTCCTGATTTGGGTAATCCGGTAATAAAATCCATAGAGATATCCTTCCAAATAGCAGGTGGAATTGGGAGTAGTTGTAGTGTGCTTGGGGATTTCACTGTTTCTCCCTTGTTGCATTGACATACATCACATTTAGCGACAAAATTATGAATGTCATATTTAATACCATCCTAGAAAAAGGAACATTTGACCCTATCATAGGTTTTGGGGAACCTGGAGTGCCTTGCTGTGGGTGTAGCATGAAGCTCAGAAAGTACCATGGATTTAAGCTTTGATTCTTTACTTAAATACAAACAACCTTTGTAGTAAAATTCATCATGGAGCCAAGAGTACCTTGGGGAAGCTAGAGAATTCGATTGTAATTGTTGGATCAACTACAAACTTTTGGGATCTTGTAGCCATTCCTGGTGAATGGTTTGGAGCCAATCTGGAATAATGAATGAAAGAGAAAAAAGGGATTCTTCATCTTCATATTTGTGGGAAACTGCATCCGCAACCACATTGTCTTTTCCTTTCTTGTAAATGATCTCATAATCATATCCAAAGAGATTAGTCACCCATTTTTGTTGTTCTGGGGAGGAAATGCGTTGTTCTAGAAAATACTTGAGGCTTTGATGGTCTGTCTTAATTTGGAAATGTTTCCCCAATAGATAAGGGCACCACAGATCAATGACATACAGAATAGCCAACATTTCCTTTTCATAGATGGATTTTCCTAGATTTCTTTGAGATAGTTGCTTGCTAGTAAAGGCCGAAGGTCGACCCTCTTGCATAAGGACAACACCAATTCCTTTCCCTGAGGCATCACATTTCAACACAAAGGTCTTCATGAAATCAGGAAGGGTGAGGATTGGAGTGTTGTACATGGCCATCTTCAAGGTTTGAAAATCTTGAGTAGTGGCTGGAGTCCAAGTGAAAGAGTTCTTTTTGAGGAGAGTAGTGAGAGGTGTTGCAATCTTCCCATAATTCTTAACAAACTTGCGATAATACCCTGTTAAGCCCATAAATCCACGCAATATCTTAAGAGTCTTTGGGTGAGGCCATTCTTGCATAGCTTCAATCTTTTTAGGATCCACCCTGACACCATCCTTTCCAACCAGATGACCCAAGTATTCTACTTCTAAGGTGCCAAAAGCACATTTAGATTGTTTTAGGAAAAGTTGGTGATGAGAGAGTAGATGGAGAACTTGATCCACATGAGCAAGATGGTTTGTCCAGGTTTTTCTATAGATGAGGATATCATCAAATAAAACTAAGACAAAATGGCAGAGAAAAGGATGGAAGACATGATTCATGAGGCTTTGGAAGGTGGAGGGGGCATTACACAAGCTAAAGGGCATGGCCAAAAAATCATAGTGGCCCTCATGAGTTCTAAAGACAGTCTTGGGAATGTCTGCCTCTTTCATATGTATCTGGTGGTAGCCTGAACGAAGATCCAGTTTAGTGAAGAATTGGGCGCCACTCAATTCATCCAGGAGGTCATCAATGACAGGAATGGGAAATTTTTCTTTGATGGTAACTTTATTGAGGGAACGGAAGTCAAGACAAATTCACCAAGAAACTTCTTTCTTTAGGACCATGACCATAGGAGAAGAGTAGGGGCTCATACTAGGGCGGATAATTCCTTCATTAAGGAGTTCCTGGACCATTTTCTCAATTTCATTGTTTTGGGAAAAGGGGTGACGATACAGATGGATATTGGGAGTAAGGCTTCCAGGTACAAGGGGAATGGAATGATCATGAACACAACGGGAAGGAGGGAGTCCTTGGGGAGTGGAAAAGACCAATTGATGTGTAGAAAGGATGGCTTGGAGGTCTTGCAGGACCGAGGGTGTCTATGTTTCTTGTATGGCATGGAGTTGGGCGATAACACCAGAATGACCTTTTTTGAGAAGCTTTTCCATGTGATGGGAACTAATGATCTCATGTGAATTAGCAGTGATGCCTTGGAACTTATATTGGTAGCCCTCCTGGTAGAATTGCATGGTTAAGTCTTTAAAATCCATGAGAATGGGACCCAAAGTCCTTAGCTAGTCTAAACCCAACACAATGTCACAACCTCCCATGTCGATAGCAAACATATGGGATTTCAGGTGGTAGTAACCAATTTGGAGATGCACATTTTCACAAATCCCTCCACATTTCATGGAACCACCATTGGCAATCATGATTTGGAAATTATTGATGGAATGGATGTAGCAATGAGTTTCTTGGGAAATGCAGCGATGAATAAAATTATGGGTGTTGCCACTATAAACCAGAATAATGACCTTAGAATGCTTGATGTAACTAATTATCTTGAGGGTTTGGGGAGCGGAGATGCTAGTGAGAGCATTGAGGGAAATGAGTGGTTCTACTTCAAGGGGGGTTTGAGGGAGGGGTCATGTCAGTGGATTCAGTTGACTCATACACAAAGGGAGTTTCTACATCCTCTTTTGAAATATCCTCGGAGATGGCCATAAAAATATTTTGTTCTTTACTCTTGTGTCCCAAGAAATATTTGTCATCACAGTTATAACAAAGGCCTTTGAGTTGGCGTTCAACCATTTCATCCCTGGTCAATTTTTGGATCTTTAGTGGAGAAGTAGGAGTAGTGGGATTTAATATTTTAGGGTGAGGGATAAAGGACAGTTTTTTGGTTTTGAGAGGATACAACCTATTGTGCTTCTTTAGCTCTTTTAATATCCTCCACCCAACTCTGAGGCCCTTCCATGAGGACATAGGCCCAAATCTCATCCTTGAGGCCGCTGATAAAACACTCTTGGAAAAAGGCATCTGACATGCCCTTTGTTCTAAAATCCAGGCACTCAAAGGAAGCTATAAAGTCTTCCACTATTCCTAATTGTTTCAACTTTGTTAAACAACCCAAATGGTTGGTGTCAGTTTCAAAGCATTCATAAAGCTCTGCCACAAAGTGTGTCCAAGAAATATACCCTTGACAAAAAAAAAATCTCCATTKCCACCATTGCCACCGTTCTTGATATAGATGGAGAACACCATACCGGAGTTTGGCCAAGTCATATGTAATGTTGTATAAAGAGAAATAATGTTCCATTTGGGTTACCCAACCAGTGGGGTCTGAGCCATCAAATTTGGTCACATCCACTCGTGGAAGGCGTAGGTCACGTTGAAAGTGATGGTTCTGAAAGTTATTGGAATGAGAGGAATAGTCACCTTCAGGATGCGGAGTTGAGGAAGAGGAAGGGTTATCTGTAGGGATATGTAGTTTGGTGCAGAGTGTCGAAAAGAATGATTCAATATGGGTGGTGAGGTCTTGTTTGATTTCCTCCATTGAGGACTGCATGGTTGTATTGATGGCTGCAAAATTGGCACTAAGTTGTTTCACTTCTTGTTGGGTTTTGATGAGACTGGATTGCAAGGTGTTGAAGTGAGATTCCAAGTCTTGGCTACGGGTATGAGCCATGAGGATGGGGGAACTAAAAAGGAGCAGGCGAGGTCAATTTTTTTTCCAAAAAATGATATGGATTAATGTGATAAGGGAGAAGAGATGAATCCAATGGAATAGGTCTCCGATCTAAAGAATACTGTAGAGAGGAAATGCCCAAATTCTTAACCATAAAGAAATGTGTATTTACTTGGCAACCCAAACACAATTGCGTGGAAATAGATCTTGTTTGTTTTAATTTGTTTATGTTTCTGTCCCCAAGAGTTAGGTATTCAAGGGTTCTACAGATAAGGGTTTTCCCTGTACTATAGCTATCTAATATACGTGTGGGGTCCAATGGTAGTACTCGCCCCAATATCTCATGGCACTAACTAAGGAGGATAGACCGTACCCTTAGCCGTACTACCCTACTACCCAGGTACTAGAGATTATCTTCCCGATTCTTGTTCTCAGTGACACTATAGCAATCAGGTAGCCAATTGATTTATCTAAATAGGGCTTCAAGTAATATATGTTGATCCGTACATAGGTGTTGTCTGATGTGCTACCACTTGAAAGGGTACCAACAGGGGTTAGAAGGGTGGCCAACAGATGTGCGCTTAAGTACCACTTGTATTTCTTATGTGTATGAATCCCTCAACCGTGGGTTAATGCACGTAATGATATATCTCTATGGCTTAAAGATGTCGGAATACATCTCTACCCTGAAGAAAAAAAAAATTAACCCACACTTTCTACCGAGGAAAGTGCTTTGATACCACTTGTAATATACCAGATATAAAATGTATGCAGAACATAAATAAAATGCTAGAAATGGCAGAATAACAACAATATAACCAGAACATTCACCACAATAGCACTAAAATGATAAGAGAATAATAATAGAAATAGCACTTTGAATCTGAAAGCAATGTTCATGGGCCTCTTTGAGGGGGCAACCTCCAGTTGAGCAGAGATCTATTACAATAATATCCAAGCTAGGGTTCGCATACCCTCAACTCCTATTTATACTAAAAAGAAGCATCTAGAGGAAGATCCTTCTAGAATCAGAAGCTTCTATTAGGTCTTCTTACATCCGCCTTATTCTATTTTATTGAAAGGCCTTTATAATATTGACCTTTATTACATTCGAATATATTGTTCTACCTATGTGAGGATTAGGACCCTAACATTGTCTCTCCAAGGAGGGCATCCCATGCTTGGGATGAACTAAATCATGGCTTCCAATCAAATAAAATGCAAATCCATGTCATATAACTATATAAATTGTATCCATGAGAAATACACAATGTATCTACATCTCAAAATCAATCGAAGATATACAAGCATAGTATTCATCTTCAAGAAGCTAGTGATGTATGTGGTTGGAGATGATGTCTTCAAATCTTGAGCAACAAATTCAAGGTCTTCAAAACTCAGGTAGGAGTATAATGGGAGTGTATAAATCACTACCCTAAGGTCTTCGATAGTCCGTCAGGGAAAGACATGAGGATCTCTTTGATCAAGAAGAAAAATTTGTCGATTTTGAATATGGACTTGACTAGACTCTCAGGATGGCTGACTCATGAAGGTAAAGAGAAAAACTATAGAAAGGCCAACTCAAGTTGAGTGAAACTTCCCTTGGACAAAATCAAGAAATATGATCAGACTCATGCAGCATGACATTGACATAAGTTTGTGATGCAGGAGGCAACGCAAACTCTCCATGTGTTTGGAAGAGTAACCAAACAAAGGAGGACACAACTCTATGTAGAGAGACTAGCTTCCTAAAGTCATACTAGATCCCAATGCTTGACAAACAAATTAAATAATGTGCTTTTTCCAAGGGAGACTCTTTGTGCTGCTGAAAAAGGAATGAATATTTCTCGTTCCCTCTTTTTGGAATATTTGATTTTTTTGTCTTTTTCAATTTTTTAATATCTTGAAAAAGAATAAAAGAATGCTACGTTACAAAGGAGGAACGAGTGTCACAAGAAAGCATACTAGCTCCAAGCACAATGAACATACTAATGCTTAAAGAAAGGATACATGTGCAGGAAAAGGACACTCGAGAAAAATTCCTCCATGGTTCAAGGTGTCAGATCGCAGAATCAAGAAGTGCTACAAAGATTGCGTATAAGGAATGATTCAAAGGTTCAATTGAGAGCAACATGGAGTCGTCATTAGGCCAAAGACGCAAATATGAGACCCGCAAATGCGATTAAGCAACACACAATGATACTGCTTCTATGTAATTTTTATGAGCCCAGAGAAGGTAATATCGGTAGTTTTTTCACGTTTAGAGATTCTGAAAAAATGCCAAAAGAAGACTCTAGGGAGTACCTTTTTCAGAGATCATATAGTCGATTCAAAAAAGGGTTAAAATTGCACTGAAAATATGTCTATTCAAAACCATTTTAACAAGTGTGACAAAGACAAGATCACTTGACAATATTTTCAATTTTAATGAGTCTAAAAAGATCTTAACTATGGACTCACAACCTTTTTCTAAGTTTAGTCTCCTTAGCCCCAAAAAGTGTAAAAGTAATTGAGGATAACTCTCTTGACGAGATGAATCTCTTGAGGCGTATCTTTTTTCGCTATAATATACAGGCTAGAAAAAGGGTTAAACTCATGCTAGTAGATGGTCTTCTGGACCATTTTAACGAGTGTGAAGGACCAAGGTCACTTGATGATCTTTTCAATTTTAGGGAGTTTGAAAAGATATTAAATATGGACTCTAAGGGGGATCTTGTTCTGTAAGTAATCTCCAAGTCTTGAAAAAGGTGATAAACCACAACTAAGGAGAATGTTCCTTTTTTGAAAATTTAGTCCCTTAGGCCCGAAAAAAGGGTTAAATGTATGCCTAATAATACTCTTCTAGCGAACTGAAGTTTCTAGAGAATACCTTTATTCATAAAATCAGTCATTCAGACTGAAAAAGGGGTAAATTGCCACTAGAAAGATGTGCCTTCAAATTTGATTTTGGTGAGCATGAAGGGAAACAAGATCACTCGACAATATTTTCATTTTTAGAGAGTCTGAAAAGAGCTTAAAGAAGAATCCAGGGGGGTACTTTTCTCAGTTAATCCAGACAATATTGAAAAGAATAAATGAAATCTCGTCAGATGTTGCTTTCGAATTTCAAAGCGAGAATGAAAGACAACAAAGCGTGCTCATGTGGGAGTCCTGAGGGTAAGGCCTAGAATGAGGGTGCATTGAAAGAATGAGGCTTTATCTCGTAATCATCATAGTACTAGCAAGGACTCTTGAGCCTATAGTCATTATTGACAACATGGATGCCAAAATGCAGCAAGGATCTATATAGGGAATCCATGCAAAGGTAGGCTCTACAACCTAATTACGACACTTCTAGAGCAACAATGAAGGTTCCATGTCGCACCTTGGTGGGGTCGATCCTATGGAAAAAAGAAAAATACAACAAGATGTATAAAGTGGAAATGAAATCCTAACTTGTATGCTAAAAGTTGGAAAAATGACTTTTACCAAAGGATACCCAAAAAGTGACCCATCCCTAAAATTACCAAACCAAAAGAAAAAGAGTACCAGAACGACCCATAAGAAACTTAGAAGTGGAACCAAGTAATTACCAAGCTAGGAAAAATTACAAAGGGGGTCAAAAAGGGGAAAAAAGAGACAAAAAAGTCTATAAATAGAATCCGACAACTCATTTTTACCATTGCAATTCGAAAATCAACCAAAAGGTGAAATGACCCCTTTGCTAAAAGAGAAGATTCTGGGAGCTTCAATGGAAGAAACGACCTTCTGCTTGGACCAAATAAGTACAAACTACTCCCTATTGCAATTCGATTCATCCTTTATTCATTAGTTTTATTTTTTGAGGGGGAGATCTCTTGTAAAATGAGTGGCCCTCTGTGTATGTAGGTTGTCCAAAGAAATCTCGCATATGTACTCGGGAAGGAAACCACCATCCCACATACATATGCGACTGTGTACAAAATAAAATGCGTACCTTAAAATACTTTTAAAAAATTAAATGCAAGAAATGACTCTCCACCTTTTTTCTATGAAACAGGATGTATGTTCACTGGAGGGAGAGGGAGCATGAGTACATTGTTATTTTGGTTGAAGAGGACCCTATATCCATCGTCAGACTAAAATATTGTGGGATATGGAATTTCTTCCAATGTCCGTTCATGAGGGCACAACCTAGGTTGCTCAATGCTCTTATGGAGTATTAGCATCCTGATGCAGAGGCCTTTATTCTAGAGGGCCAATTATTTTCCCAAACTACAGAGGACATATACTTCTTTACTGGCCTCTCGAGGAGAGGGGAACCAGTTAACTTGAGAATGTTTCCTCTAGGGCCCTTTAACATCGAGGATTACATTAAGATTTACTTTGAGGCCAACACTGAGAAGGTAGGTTCTAAGGTGCCCATACACAAGATCACCAACCTATATCTGCGTGTGATCTTACTTTTGATTGGGTGTTTTACTAGATCCACGACCCTTCATTAGGCCTCCCAGGAACACATGCATTGTTTCATTCAGTGTTTGGAGGCCAATATTTTTTACTAGAGTACGACCATGTTGATATGCCTGAAGAGACAACTTATTGAGTGTCGATAGCGTACCAACAATAACTTCAGGTTTGGTACCATTTTGTGCTCCTTCTTCTTTGAGAGGGAGCACAATCTCAGTCCAATAAATATGGTATGGGGGCATGTAGCCTCCTTCCCAACAATATGCAGGTGGGCAACATTGTTTCCTCGATAGAGTGGAGGGAGGACCATAGAGGCCTTCGATGATAAATTCTTTGACTGGTGGGAATGACAGATCTTGGTGATCGAGGATTACCCTTATGTCGGGATCAACCTCACCAAAGATCTGAACATTCATGTGCCTCCTGACGAGGAGCGAGGCAAGATAGGAAACAATTTTTTTAGAGTTATTTAATTTTTAGTTGTTTTTATATATGTCCTTTTTATGTGTGTATAGATTACCCACTTGTGTATATTCTATGTATAGATGTGGGGCTTGTGCGACCAATGGACTTCACTAGGACTCGATGATGTCCTCAACCAGAGGCAGGACCAGTAGTCGTCGAAGGACCAAAAATTGCAGGGGGGCCCTTAGCCGTAGAGGCTGACAAAGTTCTAAGACTAGTGGAGTGAAACCTCATTTTGATCACTCAAGTTGTACCTATGGCTAAGATCGAGGATATCCCACCTTCTATGTAGCCTCATGTAGTAGGGGTGCCTTGGAATTGGGTCCAACTATTCCGACATTTGGCCAACTTCATTGTACATTATGGCAGGGCCAATAGGCCCCATACTTAGATAGTATAGACAATTGATGTGTCGAGGGAACTTTTTGTTTATGTATTTTTTGAGGGCATAAGCCCAATGATGTATATTGAACACTTTTGAGGTATTCACACCCACCTATGTACTCATGACACTTTTTGGAGATATATATATTTACATATTTTATGTCTTATGGATGACATTTTTTACAAATGTATTTACATTTGTATGTGTGTACTTTTCTTTTTCTGTGTGTGCAACATGCCAATCTAAAATGTGATTAGTTAGAGTATCTATTAGATGATTAAATCTCTTAGGAACATGGATATACGTAATTTAATCGAAAGAATGTTATAAGAGACGTACCCTAAGGAATCTTTGATGCAGAGTGGGATCATAAACATGTTAAATCTCATTTAATTGGGACACAACCAGCTGAGCATCTAGGTAGACCCGGAGGTGAGAAATTGCATGTGACAAAGAATCATAAAGAAATTATATCATTGCACTATATTCGACAACATTGTTTGTAGTGTCTCCTAGACAAATACCTATGGAAGATAGAAACTGGCCTCCAAGTGTGAAAATCACCTAAGTTGCAGAAGCAAGCCTCCGAGTGTGTCTAATAACGTCGTCCGTAAACCAAAAATACACCTCTGGTTCACTTAACATCTTCCATAGTGAAAAAACAAGACATAAATAACGACATGTCCACAAAACAAAAAATAAAAATAATGTATAAGAAGCTATACATATGTACAAGAAGTCACCCAGGTGACCAACCTAAGAGTATTACTTCTTTATATAGAACCCATTTCTAGTCTCCGCCAAGGCATTTCCTTCAAAATCAAACAGACGGTAAGCGCCCTTATTCAAGAGCTCTTTCACAATGAATAGTTTGAACCACATGGTTTTGAACTTACCTGCCCTTAGGGGATATTTGTCTTGATCATAGACCAGGACAAGATTTCCTTCGGAGAAAATATGAGGACAAACAGATTGATCATACTAACACTTAACTCGTTTCTTATGAGCCTCATTGGCTAAGGCTGCATCACGACTTTTCTCGTCGAGCTGCTCTAGATATAGTATGCGTTTGTCAAGCGGTGAAGTGTCCGACAGTAATTCCACTACCAAATTTAAAGAAGGAACCTGACACTCAATAGGTAAGAATTCTTCCAGCCCGTATATGAGTTGAAAAGGTGAAAAACTAGTGGAAATATTCATAGACATTCAGTAGGCCCACAACATTGAGTACAAAATCAAATGCCAATTTGAATTGGCAGAATTGATCGTCCGCTGAAGAATAGTCTTGAGAGACTTATTCATAGCTTCAAACTAACCATTCACTTGCGGGTAATAAGGTGACAAATGTTCTTGTTTGAACCCGATATTTGATTTTAACTCAGTCATCATTTTTTTGGAAGTGACTACCATGGTTAGTGACAATCTCCTTTGGGATATCAAACCTTTCTACTATCTGATTAAATATGAAAAGAGCCACAGTTTCTCCATCATTACTAAACTTTGGCATAGCTTTGAACCACTTTGTGAAGTAGTCTACTGCTACGTTGATGTAATGATGCCCCCTAGCTAATTTCAGGTGACATGTAGTGAAATCAATCCCCCACTTCATGAAAGGACCAACAACAATGATAAGAAACATAGGAGCAAGATGTGCACACATCTTTCGACAGAAGATCTGGCATGGGAGGAAATTCTTGACCACCTCAACACAATCCTTGATTAATGAGGGAAAGAAGTAATATGCATGTAGAATCTTTTGGGTTGTTGCAACCTAGAAAAATGACTTCCACATGCTCCAATGTGACAGTCGTTCAAAACGAGCTCTACTTCTTCCTAGATAACGCATCGATGAAGAATGCAATCCACGCCTCGACAATACAAAGTGTCATTGAGTATAAGATAGTTTCACACCTGATGTTGAATTCGTTGACACTCATCATGGCAAACATAAATGGGTCACTTCAAAGTATAGAGATAGACCAATATATCTCCATACCAGGGGTCTGAATATGCAATTAGAAAAATATCTCCCTTAATAGGCAACTCTTCACGCATGATATCACTAGACTCGACCAAAAGTTCTGAGTTGTGTTTGGAAAAGACCAATGACTTTTTGGATTTCGGAGGAACAAAATCCAAGTCAAATTCCTTTAAGATGACTATCCAACTACTAATGTTTCTGCCAATGTGTTACACATGAAATTTGCACACCTAGGTACCTCGCCCTAAGTGTCGTAAAGTGTCATATAAGTGTCTCATACACCTTGACACCATGGAATAACCTATGCCACAATGTCTAGTCAATATGGAGGAGGGATATATTACATGAAGGCCAAAATACCAAGTGCACATGAATTATTATTAATATTCATGGAAAACAAATTGATTAAGTGTGAGAACCAAGTGCAGATGAATTATTATTAATATTCATGAAAAGGAAAGTAATTAAGTGTGAGAATCCACCTCACATTTGGTTTCCTATTTTTTAGGGAAGGTGGAGGATCTCATGGATGGTTGAAATATTTCCTCCTTAAAATCCTTGAGAGATATCTCCTCCCCAAAATCCTTAAGAGATATTTT
>SNQJ01S0078176.1:0-10932 GCA_010110895.2 Picea sitchensis
CACGCTGAAGGAAGAGACCAGAGGTTCCTTCTCCCCCCAACGGAAGGCTCTTTGGGGCCCTCACACAATTTGCTTTCCTTACAAATGAAATGAACTGCACACAGCAGTGAAAGAACTCTCGGTGATGCAGCTGATGGGTTGTTGTTAAAGGATGAGCCCTTAACCATATGAATAGCATAACAGTGCTTAGAATTCCTTGCCAAAACAGTGTATCTTCACGGCTTTTTATAGCAGCTCCTCGGGCGGTCACGTAAACTTCTCAAAGTGTGAACAGGGACCCTTTTAGGGTTTCTTTAGGTCATTAACTCGCCGATTTTGCAGATCCGGATCTGATTTGAGGGTAAAATCAAATTGGGAGCCGGTCCTTAGGCGGTTAGGAAGCCGACCTATTCAATTAATGCGCTGTATTAGCAAGCGCGCGGGTTTTTATGCTGATCACATTTTTGTCCCGCGCCTGCGCGCGCACCAAACTGCTATAAAGAGCCCTTCAATTTTTGGTTACTTTGTATAGTTTTTGGCCCTTTTGGAGTGCTGTGAATTTAATTCAGTGCCATGAATGACTTCATCGCTGTTTTGATGATGCGGAGTTCTTGTCGCCATGTGCAGACGAAATTTCAGTGATAACAATAGCATTTTTCAATGCATGCATACTTTGGAGGAGGGGAAGGAACAAATACAAAAGATGAGATTATTGCTCTCTAGGGTTTGCTATGGCTGGCTAGAAAGCTCAAATTGGATAATCTTCAAGTACTGGGGGATTCTAAAGTTATTACAATCTAGGAATCATGAATGGTTAATTTATAGGTGCTAGCTCTTGATCACTCAAAAAGGAGAATCATGTGTCTCAAGGAATAATTTTTCTACATTTCCTTCTCCCATATTTATAGGGTTCATAATTCAGTTGCATACATATTATCTAAAAAGGTTGCGGGTGTTCCATTTGACATTTTATATTATCAAATTTGGAAAAATGGGGTGATGTCTAACAATGTTACTATTCCCTTTGACTAGATTTTAGTCTCTCTTTTATATGGTTATTACTTTTCTTCAGGGTAGATAGAAGTTTTTTTAGGCCGATTTTTTTTTATATTAGTATGTATTTAGTGTCTTTGTATATCTGTAGGAAGATGTTCTTTTTTTTGGAATTTTTGGAACTTCTCTGCCTTGTATGTTTTGGCAACAAACTATTTAAGTTCTAGTTACATGGACTAAGTCTATATGGGACATATTATCTTTGTTTTTTTTTTTTTTTTTTCTTTGTAAGTAAAAAAGGGGAGAATCCTTCTGTTCAATCCATGAAAAAGGTACAAAGTGATACATCGATTTTCTAATGGGAGAAGACCCCCCAAAAAGAGAACAGGGGATCACTTGAAACTAGCCTATGCTAAAAGAGATCCCCATAGAGTGCGTGGGTAAAGCAAGATGAAACATTACAATATAAGGAGAAAGGGTCGGATCATTGTGTTGGCCAGTGAGGATCCTTTCTACCTTTTTTCTTACGAACATCAATCCAACCAGAGGTGCTGATAGGCTCAACAACTTTTACCACCAAAGCCAGATGGTCTGAGGAATTGCCATAATCTTGAGCTGCTGAATCCAGGGGTGCTTTTTTGTCGTTGTCTGAGTTGTCTGATTCATGAGGACACTTCTGAGTCCTTGGGAGAAGGGTTGTGATCATGATTGTGTCAATTGTTTCCCCCTTTTTGAGAGGTGGGTGCAAGGAATTAATTGCAGGAGTTGGAATCATGACTTCTGAATCTTCAAGATTTTGTGTTGAGGCTGCAGGCTGGTGTTTTGGGTCGACAGTTAGCTGCTGAGTGAAAGTTGGGGCTTGTGGAGGCATTAAGGAAGGAAAAGGAGATGGAGCATCTTTGTGATGTTGCTTGTTGCAGGAGGAAGGGTTCAGGCAGATTTTGTGAGATTTTGGTCCTTGCCAACCATTGGCTTTTTTTTGTGCTCCAGAAGTTGAGGAAGGGATTAAGGATAGAGGACAAGTTGCCTAGAGGTGCCCTGTTTGCTGATAGGATCGGCATCTGAAGGCAGTGTTCTCATAATCGACCATCTCTGTGAAAGGATCTCCCTCATCCCAATCTATAAGAATCCTATCCAGAAGCCCTTGAATGAGGTCAATTTCAATGCATATGCGGATGAAAGTGATGAAGCCTTTCACTATCCTGTCTGTGTCTGTCTTGATAAATCTACCCAACGCATTCCCTAGGGTGGGTAAAAAAGATGAAGAATAGAAATGCAAGGGTAAATTGGGTAGTCTTACCCAGACCGGTGTAGTCATGGCTGTCATGGTCAGTGGATTGAAGTCGGGGAACCATCTTTGATTAGAGAGACTAGATCTACCCCAAAACCAAGGACCTTGCTCTAGCAGGTGTTGACATTTGGCTTATGTGGAGAAGTTGACGATGAAGAACCCCTTAGAGAAGAAGAACAACTCATGACCTTCTGACCAAGTCTTGTTAACCCATTCCTTTAGCGTAGAGGCTGAGGGCCAAAGTCCGTTGAAGCAACAAATGAGGGATTTTGCTTGGTAGATAAAGGCATAGCCATAGACTTGGGGATATTCAACTTCTGCAGTTGGAGGTTCTGCGCACTACTCCACAATGAAGGTAGATCCAAAGGGCTCCTTTACTTTTGAAGCTTCAGCCTTGAACCCCAAAGGAGTGGAAGTCCCTGATTTCATGGCATGCTTGTAAGAGCTTGGATGAGTGACTGAAGGCGCTCCTCCACGCAAACAAGACGTGAGAGAAATGGTTGCTTTTTTTAGATTCCCATAGTCTTGTAGCAGAGAGCCATCCCCAAGCTACCGTCCTTCAAATATTAGTCGTTGGAACCCAGGCGGAGTACCTGTAGCTTGGTGGATTTGGGTTTTGAGCTAAAAAACGAAGTCTGAGTCTTGAGCCTACAAGCAGAGAGAAGATCTGACAATGGTCTTTACAAAAAGGGGGAACCTTGCCGTAATCTTAGAGCTAGTCTTGCCACGATATTCAGAATGAAACCTTGCTTTTGCATTACTCTTAACTAGATTCTTGTACCATAGCGAAGGCGGAGAATCCCCCAAAAGCTGTAGATCCCTAAGGTCTCTGCTAGTTGAATGGATTTCAAACTTTAGATCAAGGCGACAACGACATCTAGGGTTTAGCACTTGCCACATCCGCAGTCTATTCTCAGCATTGATCTGGTCCCAAATCACTGGTTCTCTCTCGCTAGAGAATGCATTGGAGCCTCCCTCCTTGGTTTCCTCTACGCTGGCCGCTAACCTTATTGATGAGATGAACCGTTTCTTCCATGATGGTGCTGGAAGAACGACATAGACTCCATCTATGGGGACTGGTTGCGTTTCCATTTCAGGATCTTTCTCCATGGGTTGTTGCTGGTCCATCTCAGCCCTTTTGACACCCACTTGCATGAGTTCTTCGATGGACGTGTCGAGGGTCTGTCTATCTACCTTCACGGCCAAGAGCTTCGCTTCCTGCACAATGTGGACACCCCAGTCGACATCAAGATCCGGTGCATAAAGATGCTTGATCACCATATCCTTGCAAATATTCTTCGTTATATTATCTTTGATTTTAATAATAGAAAGAAAATGATTTTTTCGGGGAAAAAAGAGAGTAAGACACATAATATCAATTATAAAGTTGAATTTAATTATTAAAATACATTTAAATATAATAATATTTAATAATTTTTTTTTATTATAAATAAATTAATAATGTATATAAATATTTTCTAATAAAATGGTTTATATTATAAATAAATAAATAAAATATATAAAAGAGAATGATTTAATAAACATTTTAAAGTTATTTAAATATCGCGTAAGAATTATTACTAAAGTTCATTTGTAATTAAAACTTTTATAAGGATTTGATTAGTTGATCAAGTAAATAGATTGTTATACTTCATTTATTATGACTTAATTCCTTTAAAATGAGATATGTTTAGAAAAATTCATCATCGTTATTTAAGTGAGTTGGACAATCACATGCCATTAGTAGGGACAATAGAAATTGCTTCCCTACTCTTCTATTAATAATGCACACAAATCAATGACTTTAACTTAAAGTTTTGGCCAATTCCTAAATTTTTGCACTTGCATATCTTAAATTTTTGCACTTGCATTTCATTTTTATCGTAGGTTTTAAGTTTGAGATGTGATTTGGCCTCATATCGAGGCAAACTTAGGACAAGTTTTACATAATTGACATAGTTTGAATGTTAAATTAGCTAATGTGAATTAATATAAAACCTAATTTCTAGTATTAGTTCTTAACACTAAATGTGTATATTTTCTCCAAGGTTTCTCCCATGTTTGTTGGATAACCTCCCACTTGCTCTTGAACTACCACCTACACCGACATGAAAACATATTTGTTGTCATATTCGAGGATTCTATATCCTCTTTAGGGGACAGGAAAATCCCTACCTATGATCATTTCCACAGACTCTCTCTGCTTTTCCCTTTATAAACTGGTTGGACTTCCTATCTTAATGTCTATTATTTTTGTTTCAGTTGAGATAAAAATATGCTCATCTCTATCTGTAGCTCACCTGGTTTCTTGAAACAATGAGAATCACTGTCACCAAGAATATGTAACTCGCCTGATTTCTTGAAATAGCAGGAATCACTCTCACCAACAAGACACCATTGTAGTGTGTACTTGACTTTTTCAAGATAGTTGGTGAGTAAAACCTTTTTTCCTCCTTAGAAGCGCAACTTTGGATGGCTTATGAAAACCAACCTTTAATTGTCTATTATATTACTAGCTTCAATTCCACGTTAAATGATGTCATTCATAAGGAAGCACCTTCAGTGGGATACACCATATTATTTTGACTGAAATCCTATCATTCATTCAAGGTGGCCTTCTCATCTTCCGAGCTTCAAATTCTAGTCGAAGGAATCATTGTCACCAAGAAGATTCCATTACAATGTGTACACGAATTCTACAAAATAGCTAGTGAGTCAAATCAAATTTACAATGATTGAAACTTGGACATAATTTATTTTCCTTCAATTTTATAGTAAATTTCTCGCCAGTGAAAACCAATTTTACACAATACTTACCTCATTTTCCCTTCTTCATTTCTTGCAGACAAATTGTATCAAATTCCCAAATCGTCTCATGATTTGGAAATGGTTTTTTATGTTTCATAGCGGTCTGCCTCCTTCAACACTATATGCATTTGATTGGTTTCCTTGCTTCTCATTCCCTTTGCTTTTCTGTAGATGGTGTTGGTGATGCTTCCAAAGTTTTTGGTTTAGGATCAACTGCCTTTATTTAGTGATGGTGGTCAATTTACTTATTTAATTGGTTGTGTGTATGGGCATGGGGAGAAACATTGGTGCCATTCTAGATTTAGAAGAAATCTCACCCTAAAATGGAAAGATGCACCCAACAAATTGTAAACTTATTTTTTAAATATATCAATGGATGCACTAACTTTTATTAAATTTTCAGCGAAAACAAATACAATCCACATAATATTTTCTTGGAAATATCTAATGGACACACACAAACTTTTATTAAATTTTCATAGTAATCAAATACAATCCACTAAAATCCATTTCATGGATAAACATCAATTATAATAAAAATTACTAAAAAATTACAAACTGTTGAGCATACAGAGTTTTCAAGGGATGAGGAGAGATATCTGGAACATTATTCAATAAATGTAACATTTTTCAACATTAAAAAAATACGACAAACTAGGTTGATGAAAGGTGATTGATATTTGCAATGCAGACTAGGATGTATGAAAAATAAATATCCAATATATAAAAAAACAACAAAGATACTGTTAAATCTAATGTTCTAAGTATAATTTGCTAATCTCATTGTGGTGAGTTTACTTTAGTGAATATAGGATACAATTGACTTGCCATACAAGGTTTTAAATATCTTGCTAGGGAGTTGTTTGTGAAGAACCAAATGTTTTAAAGATAAATAAAAAAAAAGAATGATACTGAGTCTCTCTGGTCATCCACCACTTCAAATCACAAAGGCAAGCCTAGGCTTGGGCTCCACATTATGTAGTAATACCAGCCCACGATTATTTTCAAACAAGGAATCTATATATGTTTCGAAGATAGAACATTCCTTCACGAAGAATAATGTTGCACTTGATTATATATAGATTTCATTCCTTTTGTTAGACGAAGGATGAAAAATCGTGTCCACTCAAGGCTTGGAATCTTACCAGATGAACATACAAGAGAAAGAAGTGTATTACTTTCTTATTGTAGAACATCAATCTCTTTTCCTGCTAGCAATAATAGGAGAAATTCGCAAGCAAGACTCAAGTCATATGCAGTTTAATATCTATTGTGCAGTGACAATAATCCTAGCAGAAGAGTCAAATATTCTTGGAAATTAGGATATGTTTTTGGTGGCCTAGTTGAAGATGCTCAATTACCCAAGAAACTGGTAAACCCTTATAGGGAAGAGTGCATCTAACATTGTAGAGAGATCATATACCTTGATATCCAGAACAATCCAGAACTCGTGCATGCACAAACACTTATGACGATGAACACTGACCTCCTCCATTGGCTGCCACTTAATGATGAGGGAATTAGATGCATATATGCATGTGGCAAGTGTGAGTGTTTGAGGAAGTCCAAGAAGTTGACATTACTGAAAACATTTTTAAAGGACATTACTTGCATGCTATATAAATTTTTACATGATTTTAATAATTTGGTAGTTCTCCTTAATAATGTTGTTTTTTGAATAAATAATATAATTTATTATTATCTCCAATATCAAGAAAAATAATGCAAAGTCATCACTAGCATAAATTTCAATGGCCTACAATAGTTAATGAAGAAAAATGGTTGTAAATTGGATTCTCACCTTTCCCAACATCACAATTAGGTTTATGATAACAACCACTATTATTCAAAAATCATGAATTTTTTGTCATAGTCTATTCTATTCACGATCACCATTGCCCCTCCTTTATCTACTAAGAATGATACTGTCTCTATCTGCTTCACATTCTATTGGAAGGAATCATTCTAGTCGAAGGAATCATTGATAAAAAAACCTCTCTTAAACATCTCAAAATTTTTGGTTGTGATGTTTATGCACATGTTCCAAAGGAAAATAGGAGTAAGCTAGATAATAAAGCTGAAAAATGGTATAAAAGTTTATAAACTTTGAAACTCAATAACTAAGAAAATTGTTTACAATCGGGGTCTTGTTTTTAGAGAGATTAAAGATGTTCCCAAATTTGAAGTCCTACCAAGGGAAAGAGAACCAAATATAATAGACTTTTAGTTAAAGGATGAAGAATCTGACTCAACATAAGAACATGAATTAAAAGAATAAGAGCCTCATACTCTCGTATTGATGAGATCGGTTTAGGAAAGAAGGAAACCAAAAAGGTATATTACACCTTATTTTCACTCTAGCTTTGCTTTATCTATTACCAATTATCCAAATTGGATCTTTGGAAAACCCTTTTGTAAATATGTAATGTTTTGTTTGATTTTAGTTTGTATTTTTGGTAAAGTTGGAATCAGAAATGAACTGTGTGATGGTTGGCCTTCTAGAGGAATCCCATTAAAATAACGAATGTTGTAGTGAAGAGGCAATGCGAGATGAAAAGATAATTAGGGAGTGCAGCTGTGGAAGCAAGATCTTGAAGAGTGAAGCCTGCTTGAATATCTGTGGATAAAGGATTCAAGAAGTTTGTCCATGATCAATGAAGGCATCTCTGAGCCATGGCCATCTGTGTTTACTTAGTGAGTAACAATGCATGAGGTTTTGAGCATGCATTGCTCACCCCCTTTGTAATGAATTCTCTAAGCATAATAAATTGATTCTAGTTTTTTTGTTCTAGTTTTTTGTGTGTAATATGTTGTGTCGGAGATTGGTTTGCATGTTAATGAAAAAAAATCATCCCAACGACTCTCTGTTTTCCATGATTGAATGATTTTGAAGAGGGAAAATCAATGGTTATCAATCCATAATTGTTGCAAAAGTCGCTAAATTCATTTTTCTCTCTCCTATAAATTGTTTGCTCTCTCACATATGCGAATTTACTTTGTTGAATTCTATTTTGAAGTTCCCATGCCTCATATGGTTTTTGTTGGGCATTTTTAATTGTATGATGGTCATTTTCCCCTTTGTTGGGTCATTTTTCTTAGTGTTGGGCATCCTAATTGAGAAGTTGGACGAAGTTAATCTATGCTAGGTCATTTTCCTAGAGCTAGGTGTATTTCCCTTTGCCCATAGACTGTTGGTTGACTTAGTTTTTGTCACTAGACGTTTTTATTTGATTCCATGTGTCTAAACTCATCCCTGGACATTTTCCTTTGATGTCGAGTGTTTATACTTTCCCTTGAACATTTTTCTCTAATACCAAGTTTCTAAACTCGTCCCTGAACATTTTCCTCTAATGTCGACTATATAAACTCACCCATGGAAATTTTATCTATTGTTGAGTGGTTTAATTCGTCAATTGATTGTTTATTTATAGATTGGCATCCTCATTTATCTCAATAGTGAATTAACCTATTACCACCAATTTTTCATGGGCCGTAAGAACCCTCTCCACCGAGACTTAAGCTGCAAAAACTAAAGCTGTGGAAGCTAAAGTTACGAAATTTGCCACTCCAAAGGTTGTTAAAGTATTTTGAACTCCAAATTACACAAACATTATATTTTAATTTTTCACAATAACCATTCGTGTTGGTGAGACTGTTGGCCCATAGGCCTACCATTTATAGATCAAATGACAATGATCTCATAACTGTTAGGGAGGCAATGGATTCAAAGGATGGTAAACTTTGGAAGAAGGCCATGGTTGAAGAAATGGTTGCCTTGGATAAGAATGAGGCTTGGGATCTAGTTGAGTTGTTAGTTGGAAGAAATCTCATTGGTAGAAAATGGGTGTTTAAGAAGAAGTTGTTTGTAGAAGGTAAAATGGAGAAGTACCAAGATTTCTTAGTAGCAAAGGGATATTCCCAAGTAGACGGAATCGATTTTGGTGAAATTTTTTCTCATGTTGATAAATTAACTTCTATTAGATTTCTTTTGTCTGTTGATGCTTCTTTTGATCTTCAAGTAGAGAAAATAGATGTGAATACAAACTTCCTACATGGGGATCGCAAAGAAGAAATCTACATGAAACAACTAGAAGGTTTCATAGTAAAGGGAAAGAAAGAGTTGGTTTTGAAGATGAAAAGGTCCCTATATGGGTTAAAACAATCTCCAAGGATGTGGTATAAAAAATTTGATACTTATATATTGGGACTTGGTTTCTCAAGAAGCAAATTTGATCACTGTGTGTATTCCAAGCTAGTTGGTGATCATTTTATGTATGTTGTCTTGTATGTTGATGATATGTTGTTGATTGGAAACAAGAAGGAAATCATTAAGGATGTCACAACTCGGTTGTCTTGAAAATTTGATTGCAAATTTTATTTTGGGAATTGAAATTAAAAGAGATAAGGAAAACAAGAAACTCTATTTGAATCAAATGAAATATGTTGAGACAATATTGCAATGGTTTAATATGTAGTAATGTAAATTGGTCAATATCCCTATTTCTTTAGGTGTAAAGTTATCTGCAAATTAGTGTTCCAAGACACATGAGGAGGAAGATGACATGTCCGATGTTCCCTATGATAGTTTTGTTGGTGGTTTGATGTATGCAATGGTTTGTACTAGATTAGACATTTCCCATGCAATGAGAGTTTTAAGCAAGAATATGTCAAAACCAAGAAAGGAGCATTAGACAACTGTAAAAAGAGTTTTCAAGTATTTATGTGGCACTACATATTATGAAATTTTCAATCAAGGAAGACCTAGAATAGATAGAGTGTTATATGTACATGCCTTTGATGATGAAAAATGGGATGGAGACCTAGATCATAGAAGAACTACAAGTGGTTATGTGTTTAACCTGTTTGAAGGAGTAATAGGTTTGATGAGAAAGAGATATTTTGTAGTTTCACTCTCAACTACATAAGCTAAATACATGGCAGACACTCATGCAATTAAGGAAGCTATATGGTTACATAGATTGTGCTCATGTATTGGGTTTGTACAACAAGTTGTAAGGTTATATTGTGGCAATCAAAGTGAAACTTTGTAGAAAATATAACCTTGCTGATCATTCTAAAATGTGTTGGATCATGTTGTCATTCATGCTAGAGGATTGATGTCAAAGGAACAATGCCTTTTCATAGTATATTGATGTAGTGATTGATGGATCATATTTTGACCTTGATGTCAAGAGAAGTTGTAGTTGGATTGATGTAAAGATGAATCATTATTGTATTTTCATGGTTGTACAAATGGATGAACTCCAAAGTGGTCCCCTTATGGTGAAATCCCTCATGGGACGACGCTTTGTGGTGAAATCCAAAGGTCACGACTGTACAAATGGATGAACTCCAAAGTGGTCCCCTTATAGTGAAATCCCTCATGGGAAGACACTTTGCGGTGAACTCCAAAGTGGTCTCCTTATGGTGAAATCCATCATGGGAAGACGATTTGCATTTGAGTTATCCTAGTAGCATGGTTAGAGAACCCATGATTAATTGTGGAATAATGAGATGAATATCAATGAATTTTTCATTGAAACTATCCTAGATGGATAGTGCTGGTCAAACCATTTCTGGTGGTATGTGGAACATCACATAACTCCTCACAGTTTGAGATTTTATGGTCTTACGAAGTTGGAGGACCCTCATAGGTTGGCTTGAAGCCCCAAAAGGTCAAAGAAGTCAAAGTGCTTGCAAAGAAAAGATTATTTAAACAATAAAGTGAAGTGACAAAATCAAAGAGGATTATTTAAATAATAAAGTGAAGTGACAAAGTCAAAGAGGATTATTTAAATAATAAAGTGAAGTGACAAAATCAAAGAGGATTATTTAAATAATAAAGTGAAGTGACAAAGTCA
>SNQJ01S0078176.1:14920-42102 GCA_010110895.2 Picea sitchensis
ACATTATTACAAAAATCATAAGTATATATAGGTTTCTTCACAAGGTAAAACTTCCTTGTGGATAATATTAAATTGTTTTACATAATCTGGGAGATATCCCAAAATCTCCTAAACTAAGAAATGAAATGCAAGTGAAATCTTGGAAACATCCCCTAACTGCTCATAAACTCAATTGCAATTCGAATTTACCTGCAATAGGACACAAATATCAAATTAGAAAGATATTTCAGTAGTAAAACACTAAAAAATTGATTCTACAGACTTAGCTACAGAATCATTTGATTCTGTAGCTAGTCTAAAGTAGCATATAAAATCAGATAGAAATCAAATGAAATCTTTTTAAAACAATCCAATTTAATTTTCTTTTAATAAACATGAAAATCAAATTTCTAATGGTTCAAAAAAATTTATCATTCGAATTAAACAGAATAAAAAAGGATGGAATCAAAACAGGATAAGAATGCTTTGTTTTAGTTGCTATGAAATCGGATCAAATGATAACCAAACTTTTTCATATCCAAACGATATGAAGCAGCGAATCACATCGAATTAGATACGATTTAACTCAATTCAATCATAATCGATTTGTTACTGTTGTAACAAGGTGCATACAATTCAGATTGTTTTAATCAAATACCAATATAGAAAGGCTGTTACGATTATAGTCACAACATCAACAAACTTCGCCATACATTTCAATCGTTGGGTGTTACATAGTTGACATACATGAGCGAAAATAGTGATCATAACCACCATTGACTCGTTACAGTCATAGCAATAGATTCAATCAAGCGCAAAGATAGGTAACTGTTTCGATTGTATTCAAATGAAATCATACTCAATGAGTATTAACCCAACGAATCTCGTTATTGATCACCACATAGTCAGCAGACAAGAGCGTGAAAAAATCAACAGAATCCATAATATAAACTGGGTGAATAATCAAAATGAACGTGGCTGAGTTTAATTATAGAAACAAATCGTGAGACTAGATACAGTTAATTTCATTCCTCAAATCGAATTCAACCGATATATTTGTTGCAATCTGATAAACACAGTCCGAATCGATTTGGTTGGGTATAACAACTACGATTCATATCTATTCGCAATTCGGTCATGCAATAACATAATGGTATTCGAATTGGTCAGAGAATATAGAATATACAATCACAACAGTTAACCATAATTGCCAACAATATCGCATAGAATATAACCAATTCGAAATGAGATATTGACTATGTTCAAAATTGGAATACCAAAAACAACCTGTGTTTAGAAAATATTTACAAAAGAGCATTCGATTCAAACAAATCAAATATATCTCGAGATCACTCGAATCAAAGCCAAATCCAATCAAAATTTAAACAATAATGAAATTAGATTTATCAAAACCAAATTATATACAAAAATGCATGTTTGTGCGACAGAGCAAATCCACGGTGTAAACAGAGTTCATGAATTTGTCATATAAATAGGTGAAAGTCATACCAGTGAGGTTGATCTAGCTACGTCAATTTTGAATTGACGAATGCAGTTGCCGACTCCACGTTCTTGAATAAAATCGAACCAGTTGTTCACTGTTTCTTATCAGTGGATGGAATTTTACCCTTTTGACCAGAGAGCCTTGCAACTTGATCTTCAAGAGCATGAATTCTGGACTGCAGCATTGGAACATCGAGGTAATACCTTTCTAACCATACGCCACACTGATCACATGGTGGAGCTGCTGGTTGAAATATAACAGGAGGGGGTTTTGACGAGTCACCAGGGGTTTCACAGGGCATTTTAATGCCGGGATAATTTGGATCGTTTAACAAACAAGGTGGTAGGTTCTTCACAAAGCGTATGCGGGTTTATCACACAGGCCTTCAGAATAGGGATACTCGCTTGCTAGGTAGCATTCGATCTCTGAGTCAGAATCTTCACTCACCATGACAGGGTTAGGGTTGACAGGGATTTTAGGTTTGTTTCTTGCCATGCGAGATATTAATCGAGCATTCTTCTTGCCTTTAGAATTGGAATTAGGTTTGGTCTTGGGGTTTTTAGCCACGGGTTTAACATTTTCCACATCTGTGGTGACATAATTGGGTAGGTCAATAGGTGGCTCGGGTAGGGGTTTGGGTAGCAGAGCACTGTAAGGTACAGGGGGTACTAACTTTCTCTCGCTCACCACAGGTTTATCAACCTGTGGTGGGTTCGAGTCCTCAAACTTATTTCGTTGAAGAAAATCATTCCAATAGTCCCGACGTAATCCCAAATGACAGACCACAAGCATTTTAATTAACCCAAAATGAAATAGACTGCTATCGGCCTGGTTTCGTTTGTACCTTTTGGACATTTTAAACAGACTCCTATGCAAGTAGTAAGGCATGTTAAGCTCAAAGCCCATGAAAACCATCAGCAGCCGAAGGTGATACAAGAACACGAAACCATATCGGCCCTCGCAGGTAATGAATTGCTTGGTTACCATCAGCAAGTCATGCCAGCGTTGCTTTAGCATATTTGCAGGCAAACCCTTGTCACAAGAACTCACTCTTCGTGACTGGAAGAGCAATGTCCACAGGACATCTTCCACTTTACAATTTTTCGACCACCTCTGTCCAACAACAGGTAGACCGGTAGCTAGACTGAGAAATTGCTCATCAATTTCCAATTGCTCATCAATTTCCAATTGCTCATCAATTTCCAACTGCACATCCCCAACCTTGGCTCGGCAGCCATCAAAGGTTAATGCAAATTGTCGAGCCATGCTAGGGTTATAACCATCAAAATTCCGTATGAACGGGAGCCATCCGAATTCTTCCAGGTCACTGTAAGCACCATCAAACATTAACAAATCCTGGCTACCATTGGGTTCAACCCTCACGACTGGAGCCATGGTACGGGCGCATGGTAGGGTTTGGATTGAACATAACAATACACATGAGTAAAAATCGATAGGACTAACAGCTGCAAGCGTTCAAAGGGGAGGCAAATCAATAAGCGTGTGCGAAGGTGGTGGGTTAGTTCACCGCCATGCACAACATTAATGGCACAGTACAGTGCTGTTCAATCACTCATCATATCGTTTAAACCATACTAATCGGCCAACCCGAAAATTTGAGCGGTGGATGATCATATCAACGTGCAATTTATCAATGTGAAACCAAAACCATATATCAATGTGCCATAGTATAATTCAAACCAAGTGAAATCCAAAATTTTCACCAACGTGCCATGTGTATAATCAGACCTCGCCATTCAATATGACACCAAACTCATAAGTGACCCATGTGCTTTTGCATAATCAAAGTTTATAAACATTGCAACAAGAGATTTCATAAAATCAATAAGTTAAGAGCTTATAGTAATAAGGATCATACCATATAAAAACCTTTAATTCACCATGACCCCTATATTATCAAGTATAATTCATCAATCAACATGCTCAATGCCTTATCAATTAAATACAAATCAAGTGGCGCAATCAGAGTGATAATAGGCAAATGGACATAATTCTAAAAATAAACCAAAGGTAAGTACTAATCAAAAATATCAATGAGCAGATCATGACAGTCCAAATAACGATGGGGGAGTTTTCACGCTTTCAGTCGTGAAAAAATAAATCGAAACCAATTGCAAATGTCGTATGAAATAAAAATGTCTTTTGTTTGCAAAATGCGACAGAAATTTGAAGTTCAAGAGACATAGGTGTAGAATTGGGTAGCCACACTTCCTTCCCTAAAATGCCTTTCCAGTCATCATGATCCCTGGTAATGTCAAGTCAACATGGATGAATTTCAAAGCATACTCTCATAAAATTTGAAATCCTTTCTGTATGTAACATCTTTCTTTTTTTCTTTAGAATTTTCTTCATCTCGTTTTATTGACAATCTTGCGATCTCTGGTACCTGGTATTTTTTCACCTGTTCTTCTTGTTTTCTTATCCATACTTTCTTATATATGATATCAATGTTATCTTTCATGGAAGTATCGATCATGATTCTACAATCACTTACTATCTGTCCATAGTTATGACATTTGTAACACTCAATGTTATGTGTGGCCACATAGGCACTTCTTGCTTGAACATTTCTTTTATAATCCCTACAATATCCGAACTTGTTTCCAAAATTAGTACAATAAAAAAATGACCATAAAATAAATTTGCATGCGTGGGAGTGAATGATCTTCTTTCTGGTGTAGTCCTTTTGAATTTCTTCCTTGACTGATCATGATCATGATTGGAGATTATTTATGGCTTGAACACAAATGGTCTTCTTGAAGATGTATCTTCAATAGTTTTCTTAGATTTTGGTCGACCATGATTCCTTCCTTTGAGTAATTTTGCATAACTCTTTCTATTTTATTCATTCTTATTTTCTAGCAACCTATAGTGCTTGTGTTCATTCTCTGTAACTGATATGGATGTTTCTATTTCTTCAATGCTCTTTTTGAGCTTGACAATTTTACTTCTCAATGTGACAACTTCTTCTTCAAGCTTCTCAACCTCTTCTTCTTTCTTTAATATCTGAGACTTCGTGACTTCTTCTGTTCTCTTTGCTTCTTCAAGATGGATTTTTAATGTGATTATTTATTCTTCAAGTACTTTCTCTTTTTGAACAAACTCTGACTCAAGCTGGTTTATATCATTAGTTCTTTCATTAAGATGATCTATCAATATATTCTCTCTCATTTCTGCTTCTTCCTTCTGTGCTGCTATGTTGGCTTCCAAACATTGCTTTTGATATTCAATATTTTCTTCGATCTTTCTGGCTTCTTGTAGCCAAGATCTTAAGTTCTCGATGACCTGTTGGGCTTCTTAAAAAATGTGAACACTTTCCTTTTGTTTCATAAATTCTTTCTTGAGTGACTTATTTTCTTCTCTTAGTTCATCTAAAGCACTAATCAATTCTGCCTGATAATTGTCTTTTTTTTCAATTTGTTTTTCTGTCTCATTTCCTTCATGGCATTCTATTTCAACATGTCCACATTTTTCACAATTAAAGAAAAACAACATACCTATGTTGATTATGTACTCTTCATCTTATGAATATGTTTGACATGGTGAACATATTTCTTCTTGATCTGTACCTTCATCTTCTTTGTAATTTTCCGAATCTATGATGGGTGAAGAATATATATCATGTAACTTATCCCAAAGTTCTTTGGCTGATGAAAATTTACAAACCTTTTCTCTTACCAGATTAGGTAATCCTTCCTAGATGAAACCCATTGCTATTTTTTTATTCTTTTCAATAAGATTTCCGTGGTGAGGGTTTTCAATCAAGTTCGGAAAAACCACAGTTTATCTACAAACATTTATATGAACATTTATATACATTATTTATCTATTTATAATAAAAACACTATTTTATTTAAATGTAAAACTATTATATTTAAATGCATTTTTATGTAAAAAGGGGATTTCTACATCCCAGTAAAAGGGAGATGTGTAATTTATTTCGTGCTCAACATGGAGTTGACATGTGACATTTAAAAAAATATTAATAACAAAAAAACATTTCAATGTCTTCCATAAATAAAATATTTCAATATCATATTAAGTAAAATAATTCTATATCAACTCTATACAAAGAGAGAGAAATAGATAGAGTAATTGAAAGTGAAAAAACACCCTTGGACCAAAAGGTGATTTCTACATTTCAGTGTGAGGGAGATGAGTAATTTGTTCAGTGCTTAACATGGATTTGACAAGTGGTATTTAAAACGAATATTATTAACAAAGAAATATTTCAATGTGAGCCATAAATAAAATATTTCAATATCCATCTTAAGTAAAATAAATCTATAAAGATAAAGAGATAAAGTAATTGAAAGTAAAAAAAATATGATTTAGTTAATAAGTTCTTTGTACTTCCCAAAACTAGGAGAAGCATCATTCCTTCAATGCTTAATAATATGGAGTTGACATATGACATTTAAAAAAATATTAAAAAGTTGAGAGGTGACACTTAAAAAATATATTAACATCCACTTAGAAATAATATTAACATTTGAGTAAAATATAATTCCAAATATAATTAAACCCAAAAACTCCCCATCATATGAAGGTTGAGATCTTCCAATGAACCATTCCAACCATCCCATGAAAAGAAATGTCAACCTCAACATACAAAAGCTATATAAATCAAGGTTGAGATGTTTTAATGAACCATCCCATGCAAACAAATGACAACCTAAAGGTGTTCCATATATAGAGAACATATGGTGACCATCCATGAAAGGATGCGTCCCTTATAATCAATAACTATTTATTATTATCATTTACTTATTACATATAGTATTTAATAATCAATAATTATACTATTAATTATTAATATAAGAGAATGTTTATTATAACCCTAAAATGCCCTATTCATGCATACATGGTATTGGCCCTCTTACTTGCATAATTTTCCAAATCACTGCTGAGGAGATCTACTTAAAAAACCATTTTTTAGAGCTTGTACACACCCCACACCACTACAACCCACTTACATACACTTGTTGCATGCTATAAAACCTGCGTACATATGCTTGATGCATGCTATAATACCCACGTACATACGCTTTATGCACAATACACAACCCGCATATACCTCCAAAATTTGCAAAAATTAAAAATTTGTAAGGAATTCACAGGCTATTGGAGGTTTCCCAACCAATTCACCTGCTATAGCCCATCCCCCAATTGAATAACCATCCTTTTGTCATATAAAAGGAGGTGTTGGGGTCTCATTTCACAACCAAACACTAGAATAGTGAAACTCTAGCCATTTTCCATCTCCCTTCCTTGCCCAAGCATTTTCAAGCTTTTGTGAGTTACTTCCTTAGCATTCCCTCTTCAACCCATTTTCTTCCATTCAATCCATTCCCTTTCCTTGAGGATATTAGTAGTTTGTGACAGGAGGCCTATTGAAGGTTTACTTGGAGCATTGTAAAGAGGAGCCCAGACCAGGTTCACAGAAAGGTGGTGATATAGGTGGATATCGGTGGCCACCCACCTTTTCCAACTGGCTCAAAACAATTTTTTGGCAATTTTGGTAATTTACTATTTTTAGTAGTTTTAATTTCCAGGGCTATTTTGAGGGCCTAAATGAATGATTTTTGTGATATAGCTTGTCAATTATATCGGAAGGCTCTGATTGAGCCCCCTAAATGAATCTCCTTGATGATACCTTTCCAACGAGCTATCGTGTGCCTGAAATGGAGATCATATGCCAAAGTTACGCTCCCGGGAAGTTGATACACCAAACTACCCAAAACAGGGTCCACAAATGTGTTGGATTTTCATATTCCAAGGCTAGGGTTTTGGATTTTATTTATGATAAAATACCTTTGTATCCTGATTTTAAAACCATATTCTTGTGAATGCGAGTAGATGACATATCTCTTCTCATAGATAAGTTGCTACCATTCTAGCGAGTCTTTCACTCTGTATTTTTACAATCTTTGTACATTTTTGCTCATTAATAGAAAATTGTGTATTGCTGTATCTCTGTGTTTATGGTTTCATTTCTGATACATTTATGTTATATTATTGGATATCTGAGATGTCTCTGTTCATTGCTTTATTATATCTTTTCTCTCATTTCGTGCCGAAAATAATCTGGATCAATGGTATCAGAGCAGGCTGCTCTTGATTGTTTTTTTCAGTGCATGTCCCCGACGAGGTCTGAGTATAGAAAGTTGGGTCTCGAGCTTGTCTCTATTGAAGAAAATCACTCTCGCATGACCAATAAATCCTACATGGTTGAAGAAAATAAAAACGATGGAGAAGACGATTCTATCAATTGATTTCTTGAGCAAGCTATCACGCGACAGAGGGACGAAATGATGGAGAATGTTTCCCACATCCTTCAACGCATGCCGATAGAAACATGTGCATATTCATCAAACAACCACTTTGTAAGCACCTCTCCTTTCAAGGTACAGGTTAATTTTGATATTCCCGTATTTGAAGGTCAAATAGATGCAGATGCCCTAGACAAATGGTTAAATCTGTTAGAAGGTTATTTCTCTGTTTATAATTTTTCTGAAAGGAAAAATATCACCTTCACATTCCTTAAAGCTCTCCACCATGTCAAACATTGGTGGGAAACTTACTAGGAGAAAAGTTCCATAGAGGAGTCTGGAATATATGGGTTCGAGCCCATTTGGAATTTTTTTGTGGATGTCGTAAAGGAACAATATTACCCTATTGGCAAATATGAGGACCAGTACATGAGATGGACCACACTGTGGCAAGAGAGGGGCCAAGAAGTTCTGGAGTTCACCAATACCTTCCATACCTTGTGCACCAACACTGGTATCAAAGACTCCGAACAACATTTGGTTCTAAAATACCATGGGGATCTACACAGATACATCCAAATTGAAATGGATTTTCTGGACATCTCATCACTCGATGTTGCTTATTGATATGTTGTTAAAATCGAGCAGCAGTTTAAGCACCAGAAAAAATAGGAGTTTGGGTCTGCAAATCCGCAACAACCAAAGTATGATAAAGACGACCCTAAAAAACAGTCTCCCGAAAACCAGTCCAAGCCACAAGAAAATAAGGGTCACAGGAAGACAAATAAGGACACCAAAAAATAGTGCGATTTCCACAAAATCCCCTGGCACAACACCGAGGAATGTCTCTCAAAACAACCATTGGTGGCTGAGATCAAAGATAAGGAGCTGAACCCTGATTCAGAATATGATTATGAAAATACTGGTAAAAGACAGATCATCGACGTAGATCCCACTTCTATTTTCATGACCTCAACAATTCAACCAGAAGAACCAACATATCCTAAAGAGGGGGAACGCCTTTTTCATTCAAAAATGTGGGTGAAGGGGACCCCGCTGCATTTTATTGTTCATAGATAAATCTAGAAGAACCTCATCTCAGAAGAGGTCATCAAACAATTGGGATTATCGACAACACCACATCCATAGCCAGACAACATCGGGTGGCTTCACGAGGGATGAGATCTTCATGTTAGCCAGAAGTGTCGATTTTCATATGGCATCCAGTCATTCAAGGATGAGGTATTATGTGGTGTTTCCCCACTATATGTTTGTGATGTTCTCTTGGGCTACCCATATATGTGGAAGCGCCATGTTTTTTATGAGTCTCGACCCTACAGTGTCATTGTTTCTATGGGGGGTCATCTCTACAAAATACCAGAGGTAGTTCCAACTACCGCTCCACCTAAACAGTTCCGCAAGGTAGTATCTCATACTACAAAATTCAGATTCTTCACAATCTGTTCAAAAGGTGAACATAAGGATACTGCAACCACTACAGCCTCGGCCCAAGCACCTTCTATCCAATAGAAGAAGGTAGACAATATTGCATCAAAGTGTAAATATTCCTTCTACACACATGCATCTCATATAAATAGAATGGTTAAAAAGGTCCAACCCTTCCAGCCACATGTTCGTGACAACCTTCAACAAGCTAAGCAACGCAACTTCTCCAACAAGGCAAACAACTCATTAAGACGCAGATTCAACAAACACTTTTCCCTCTCCCCCGGGAACTCAACACAATGGAGACCATTGCTTGCTAAGGAGGGAGGATTGATTCAAGTGGATATCAATGGCCACCCACCTTTTCCAACTGGCTCAAAACAATTTTCTGGCAATTTTGGTAATATACTATTTTAGAAGTTTTTAACTTCCGGGGCCATTTTGAGGGCCTAAATGAAGGTTTTTTGGGATTGATATTCTCAATGATAGCGAAAGGCTCTAATTGATCACCCTAAATGAATATCCTTGACAATACATTTCCAATGAGCTATCGTGCACCCCAAACAAATATTGTATTCCAAAGTTATGCCCCTGGGAAGTTGATACACCAAACTACCCAAAACCGGGTCCACAAAACTGTTGGCTTTTCATGTTCCGAGGTTAGGGTTTTGGATTTTATTTATGATAAAAATACCTTTGGATCCTCATTGTAAAATAATCTTCTTGTGAATGTGAGTAGCGAACACATCTCTTCTTGGAGATAAGTTGTCACCATTCTAATGAGTCTTTCACTCTATATTTTTACAGTCTTTGTACATTTTCGCTCATTAATAAAAAATTGTGTATTGTTGTATCTCTATGTTTATGGTTGCATTTATGATACATTTATGTTATATTATTGGATATCTGAGATGTATCTGTACATTTATTTATTATATCTTCACTCTCATTTCGTGCCGAAAATAATCTGGATCAGGTGGCCGACAATGATTGTAAGTTTTAGTCTTTGTTTGATGAATAAACTAATATATTTTTCTTATCCCAAATCATGATGTTTTATGTCTTCTCTTTGATTTATATATGACATCTAACCCTAATTTATGAATAGAAATAACATGCTTGTAGCCCTTTTTTTCCTAGTCTTGGATGTAGGTCAACTTTGGGAGGAGACTTACATTCTTTGGAGCTACAGAGCTTGAGGAGATCATCACCAGATGTGGAATAAAAGGTACAGTTACCTATCTTATCTTCTACTGATTTTTGTTCATTTATTTTGGCATGTTTGGGGTAGTGTAGAAACTAGGTTGAATTTTAGACAATCATTTGCTCTATCTATATTCTAAAACCCTGGTATAGTTATAGGGGGATTTTCCTGCTAGTAGAACTAGTGACCATATTGGGGATCTCTCTAGGGTTTTTAGGGAGGTTTTGGGTTGTTGATTGGTTTTTTGTTTCTGTTTCGAGTTTCAGTCAAGTTTGATGATTCTGTAAGGGATTTTGGTCACCTACAAGGTGCATACCAACTTTCCATCTCTTGTAAGTCTACCTTGCCTTTTTATTTTTGAAAAGAATGAGAGGTGTACGCACCTTGTTTCAGGTCGACCAACATACATACATGCTCTACACAGTAGAACACCCACGTACATACGAAAGATGTTGATGCAACAAACCGTGTCTTTGTTTCATGAAAGTGTTTTTTTAATAAAGAGAGAGTTTGTCTCTTTCCTAATAAAATTTTAGATTTCTCAGGACTTTCTTGAATCAATACGAGTCTTTGTCTATGGTCATAGCTTGGGTTGAAGTTTCGGTTCACTTGTTCCTTATTCTTCTTTTGTTTTCCCTAAAAGGTTTAGAGCGAGCTATCATGTATTAGATCCACCTTTTATTTTCTTGGTTGAATCCCTATGATCCACAGTGGGCTTAAGCTCTTTATCAATCTTGTTTTCATCTTTCTCTTTATTCCTGTTTCTTTCTTTGAAAAATGAAAACAAGTTTTTCCTTCTGTTTTTCTTGTTAAAGCAGTTCGAAAAATAAAAAAATATTTTATTTTCTTGCATTTAGTTTCGTAAAGTAGTCAAGGTTGTTATTTTCAAAAGAAAAAGAGTCTTCATTTCAAAGTTCTTTTTGATTTCCTGGAATATAAGTAGTTTGTGGTCAAACGAAAGAAAGTTTTAGGATTTCTTCATTTACAAGATCTTGAGATATCAATTAGAAAAGTTGAATTTACAAAGAGTTGGTTACATAGATTTTAATTTCGAAGTAATTTTTTCTTTAAAATCCTTTAAAGTTATCTTCCTTTCGTCTCTTCATACAAAAATCGATTTCACTACCATACCCTTTGCGTAAATCAAGACTTAAAATTGATGCTTAATATAAAAATTATTTGACTTTCTGTTTGTAGGGTTCACCAACTAGTTTAGGGTTTTAGGGCCTTGAATTAGGTGTGAAGATGAAACTCTTCAAGGCCACTTTAAAACAAACATTGGAGTCTGAGATAGGGAGTGTTTTAATTCTAGTGTCATAAGAGTTAGCCGGGACCCCCCTCTAACACAGGGGATAAACACAAGATCATGTGAGGAAGGCAAAGGATATAATCCCTCCAAAGTTGGACTAAACGTAGTGGGGATTGTATATTGAGGGTCTTTCTCGAGAACAATATCGATGGAATTTTCCTACGGAGCTTCGTGGACCTTGAATCCATTTAATATCCTTAGTTATATTCTATACCACTTTCTTTCGATACCCTTGAAGGGATTCAGACTTGTTATCCTGCTCATTACAATATTCTCAGTTGTCGATTGTACTCGCTTGGTAACTGACTGCGAGCTGACAACCTAGTTGCCCATATCTTACGGAATTACATAGGTGACTGCGGGGGTATACCATGATACCTATGGCTAATGTCGGATCATGCTTTGTAAATTATACCCGAAGGGTGCTTTCGTGCTCGAGTTTTACTTGCACCAGTTAGTTGCTCTAGTGTCGATTGACATAACCATCCTTCCTACTAGATACTCGAATGCTTGATTTATATTTAGAATTTTTTTTAGTGTGTGATTTGTGTTATATACTAGTCAAGCCTTACTCTGTCATTTGATGATTTCATAAAGTGGAAGATCAACAACTCCACCGATCATGAAGGCTTCACAGCCTGTCACCGGTTACTTTGGAGCCGCCTCCGCCATCGTTAAGGTGAAGACTTGATAAAGAAGGGTCATTCGAAGCGATTGGTTCGTAGGAAACTATGCTCAAGCCTGATCCACGAGGAGAATTTCTGGCTCTGGATGAATCCACCATATCTGACCTTGAAACTGAAGGTTTTAGGCTAGTCAATCCTTTGATTACGAAAATTTTGGTGCCAATATTGATTCATATTGTCCCTCTGTAGGTGACATCTTCTGAGCATCAACTATTTCTACGAGTGACAATGGAAGTGAATGCTGCTACTTTGTCTGAGAATCCTCATACTCCTGTTACGACTACTACTGTAGGGGGGATCCTTCCTCCTCTCCCACCTTCGCTAGTCAGGACCACAGTTTTCTTGACTCCCTCAACTTCAGGTAGTGGTCCAATACCTTTATCAACTTCGACCATTGTTACATTTACTGAGAGTGCGATCGGCCCTCCCTTTTCATATGGGATGCCCAACTTTGATACAAACTCGATTCTTACTTATTCTACCTCACAGACCATGGGTCTAGGGGCAGGGAGCTCAAATGCTCCCTTGCAAGGAATAACTGTGGGCACTACTGTCCCTTTTAATTCTATCCCTTATGGTGGGGGTAATATACCTCTTCTGTCCCCTTCGATCGGTGGTGCTTTTCAACAACCGATTGGGATGAATGCTAATGATAACATGTTTGGTGGAGGCATTTAAGGACCTTCATCTTATATAATGCTGGCAAGATCTATGAAATTCTCTTTGTTCGGTACGTTTGGGAACAATGATTTCTCTTCGACTGCTTTCTCGACTAGGGGAAACCCCATCTTTGGTCAACAAAAATCGATGCAAGGTACTATTCCTTCACAGGGAGTGATGATTGGAGTTTACTCCACACAGGGTCTTTGAAATCCTTGGCAGGGCTCAATTCCCTCGCAAGGAATGTTGGTCGGGGGTAACCCCTTCCATACTCAATGGAACCATGGGCAAGGCTCTGTATCCATGCCTGTCAGATCGGCTGGGGGAATCTCCTTCCACAATTCTTGGAACACAATGCACAGAGAAATTACCGCATAAGCTATGTCGTCCAATTTCTGGAGTCAGTTGATGATACCTCTACAGACATAATTTCCCTTTTCTGCTAAAGGCCATGGTTTCTACCAAAATCCTAGCCAATAGTCCAAATTTTCCTGGCAACCCGGTGCTAGTCAAAATCTAGGGCCCTCTTTTCTTGTAAATAATTCACAATTGAAACTACCTTTTTTGGAAACTCTACATCTTCTAGACTTGTCAAGATTACTAAATGAACTAATTTTTCATGATTTATGTTGGCCCCCCATGCCGACTTAGTTGCCTTCAGATATTCTGAAATTTCAGGGTAAGCCTGATGAAGATCCAGGTGATCATGTGACAAAATTTCATTTGTGGTCCTTGTCAAACTTGCTTAAGGATGACTCTATCCAGTTGTGCCTCTTTCAACACACTCTTATAGGGGGTTCTATGAAGTGGTATATTGAGCTCGATGACTCAAGGTATTCATACTTCAATGATTTGGTGATGGTCTTCTTGAACCATTTACAGTTACCTGTGAGATACGATGTCGGCACCGAATTGCTGGACAACTTTGAGAAAACCAAGGCCGACCACATCTCAGATTGTATCTAAGAATGGCGATGTAGAAAGATATTGATTAAGGTCAAGGTCCCTCATGATTTCTTGCTTGAGTTGTTCTTGAAGTCTTTGGTGGCTTGTGTATCCAAGGATGTAGCAAATTCCAGAGCGTTTTAAGAAGAGGAGGCGATTATGAGATCCCAATAGCTTGAATTGATCTACCCTTAGTCTAGAAATATCTATGAGATATTTCCAGATGCATCGCGGTCTACTCTCGATAATACTAAGAAAAATTATGGACCCCATTCCGATGACATCGTGGGCTCAACACAAAGAAAGTCCACGAACCTGTTGTCGAATCAGTAGCAACAATTTTCTATACAACAGACTGTGGTCAACCAGACTCCGAGTTTGCTTGTTCCCCCTACCCAGACATTGAATGTACACAGTGTGCACTCAAATAATCCCAAGGCCAAATAAAAAGGGTAAAGGGGATAAAAAGGCTACCATAATGCTGGCAGGGGAAAACCGAAAAAGAAGAAGTCAAAGTATCCATGTAATCTCTGCACGGATGTTATAGGATAAATCGGTATATGCAGACATTAACAGATCTCCCTAGATCCACCTGGATCTAGAACAAAATAGGACAGGACATGACACTTCCCATAAGTTAGAATCATTGAATTTGTCATTGAATAAGGAATAAGTGACATACCTTTAGATATAGCTTCCTTATGTCGTTTTTGTCCCTGCTTCGCTTTGGTAGCCTTGTGATATCAGATCTATGACAACACAAATCGACCAAGGTGAAAGAAACAATAATACATTCAATGAAGACGTAAACATGTGATCAATGAGTCATGTAATAAAATAAGAGTGATTTTATGGGAAAGGGACATGCCACTGTATTATATTAAATGAAAGTAGAAGATACAACCGGATTGCCTTGATGTATCAAGCTTCCTTTTGGTGGTCCTTCTTTCCAACACACATACTTACTCCACACTTGCATGAAGAAGATACACTATGGCTTGATGGAAAAATGGAGGCCTCAAGCATCAATTCAAATAGGATCCCTCACACAATTCTAAACCTATTCTTTCATCAATTCTCTATTCAATCTTGCTTAACCTCTTCCTTGAGAAACCTTTCATTATATAGGAAATGAGAGATGGTTTAAAGGGATGAGGATGATCCCACTAAATCTGAGAAGTCAGTAGGATGCCAACCATGCGAATGCCAACTCATTTTCTAGAAGATACTCTTCTAGAACCTTCGTAACCTCTTCTCCCTTTTAAGCTTTGAAGCAGGTTCACACCCTACTTATAGATCAAACTGTGAACATCTCGCAATCCAAGTATAGAGTAGCCTGCGAGAATCAGGGTTTCATGCACCCTACAATACATCTAGTCTGCGAACTCATCTTAAAAATATGCTTTGTAAAAGAAGACAATAGTCACTTTTCTCAGGAAAAAGGTCTTTATGAGAGCCTAAACACATAACTGTAGAGACATCACCAGAGTGACCAAAATAATGTGTAACAGAATGCCCCCCAAAGTATGAGGCTAGAACTCGTGACAACCGAAAGACTTTGAAAAATGCGTGTGTGTGTCAGAAACAAGGATCACACCTAATCGAAAACCTGCAAACAATCAAGAATCTACAAAATATAATACCAGTTTTGAGGTAGGCATTCCCATGCTCAGACCACAAATGGATGAAATCACAAATGTAGGCCATGGCCACCAATCATACACCATGGATCCATGTCACCAAAATGCTACATAGCCACCAGGAATACACTGTGGATCTATGTTAGAAGACTCATATTAGGACATAGCCATGTGACATACAAGGTGGATGTATGTGTCAATGAAAATCATAAATACTCCATCGCAACCTGGACCAAAAAGATGAGACCCAGGGTCTTCAATCCCATCGTCTGAAAGTATGAATCTAGCCATGTGATTACATGTGTCGAAGTCAAACATGGTAGAAACCACTTGATTACCGGTCATTGACGAAAACCGTTAACAAGTGCGAGGGAAATCACCATTGATGTCAATGACTCCCAAGGTACCTAAGTACAATCCAATCGAATGTGAATAAATGAGTCGAAGTCAAACACTCGACGAAATCTCTCGATCAGGGACCAATGATGTGAATCCACTGTCGAAAGTGAAGAGACCTACCATTAAGGCATGCAGGTTCTAAGGTACTAAATGATTTCTAAGTCTTATTCCCAGATAAGGAGTTGGAGTCGATGGAAAAAGACTCATCACAGGAGGGCCTTGATGTATTCCCCATGAATGACATGAAATAAGTAACATATTTTTAGGGTAAGTCAAAGTATGAATATGAATTGAAATGGACACAGGGAAGGCCGACACGGTAAGAATTGACAACTGCAGATGGTTGACTCAATGGAGGGCTTGTTTGGAATTCTCTGGAACATATGAACAACACGACAATGGTCTTGGCAGCATTGACTCAAACATGACCCAATATATGACCTTGTAGCAATTCAAATGAGAGACAAATGGATTTCCCAACCCAGATTCAAATGATGAACAGGGGGTGTCATGTTCAAGAGTGATGCTTACTGCCACTAATAAAAATACTAAAACACATCCCTTTCCCAAAATTTTCCCCACCATTTCTGGTGAGTACCTCTTTATTTTTACACAAGCTTGAGGAGGATAACATATGCTTGTCAATGTAAGCTCATCCTTCGGACGAGCCCCTCGAAGTACATTTAACGAACCCTAGGAAGGAGTAGTTCGGTCCCATAAGGGTCTTTCAATATTTGTTTAACGATTCTAAAGATAGAAAACTCGGGGGTTTTTCATGTTTTGAGAGTCTGAAAAACACTTAAAGAAAAATCTCCCAGTTCCTTTTTCATAAATCAGTTCGATGAGACCGAAAAAGTAATAAACTATCACTCATCGAATGTTTTCTTCAAATACTTTTATGAGCGTGAAAAGAACAAGATCGCTCGACAATATTTTCGTTTTTGTGGAGTGTGAAAAGAGCTTAAAGGATACTCCCTTATGTTCATCATTTTCGTGTTACCGTGACGAGTATGAAAAGATGAGAAAAGTATACGCGGTTGCGTTCTCATGTATTTTTGAGCGCGAGAACGAACAAAGACTGAGCTCGAGGTTTTTCCTACAAAACCCTAAAAAGTATTCATACATGTGACAGAAAAAGGGACAAAATAATCGTACAATGTTGTTCGGGCTTCTAGGTCATTGATCTATGAAAAACCATGCTCACAAGGCCATTAGGGCATTAGGTTTTTAGGAAAAATAATAAAAATAATATAAAAATTAATGAGAAATAGTAAAAAGTGAATAAATATGGGTGAAAATCCCTTTTTACCATTTTATTGTTACTTTGTCAAAAACTTGTCCAACACACCTCTTTTCCCCCAAATTTCTTCGCTCGATTGCGGGAGGTACAAGCGGTCATTTGGCAAACGGTTTCAGCCAATGAGTTAATCTCCTGATTCTTTAACTTTTTCATGTATTAAAATTGATTTTTAATGGCAAATTTTAGTGTTTGAGTCCATTTTGGGGCCGATAGGTGTGCTTAGGCATTCTTGCAGGTGAGCCATTTGGGACCTGCGAGAACTTAAATTTCTTGCAGGTGGGCTTTAGTGCACCAACGAGAATCTTGCGTTGTGTGAAAGCTTCACCCGTGAGGGCCGAAAATTGGATTTTCATGCATGTTTTTGCTCAATAAAAAATTATTCAAGAGGTTCAAACGAGTTGTTAACTTCGTTCTCATGGATCCATTGTAGGTATTGATCATCACGATGTTGGAATGGAGGGAAAAAGAACATGAGGAGGATGATTCCATTGTCGGAAATGATCTGGGCACAGTTGCTGCCCTCTGGGACTATGAGATCTTAAAATGTTTCAGGATCCCAGGCATGAGAGCCCAAATCAAGTTGTTAGAGTACCTATTCCACATGTGGGATGTGGATCAACAGGTATTTCATGTGGGGGTCCACACACTCGCACTAGATATCGAGGATATCTATTTTCTAACGGGGTTGTCACGACGTGGATACCATGTGACTCTGACCGGAGGTAGAGGTGGTGGACTTCCTATGAGCGAGTATGTTTGCCAATATTGTGTTCCCGAGGTGGAGAGAAGAAAGGGTAAGTCGTCATCTAGGGTGTCCAATATCTAAACTTACGGACTATATTATTTACCATTGCATGCATGGCCGAGAGCGCGGCTCCACACATGGATCTCCAGAGCTATTTACAATATGCAATAGAGTGCATAGAACCTTGGGTTTTCAACTGGTTGGACGCAGTTCTCCACAGTATGAAGAGGCAAATGACTAAGTACAGAAGAGGTAACTTGAAATGGTTTGGGTATGGGCTGATTTTGGTGTCATTCTTCCTTGAGAGGGTCCCACTATTGTGTCTACAGNCTAAGGTGGTGTAACCTCATGGATCGACATGTAGCAGGACCTATAATCAAATATAACGATTCATTTTTTGACTGGTTGAGGCCCCAAATGCTGATGATCGACAAATATGCGTATGTCGGCTTGGATTTACGAGGAGATCCAAATTTTTTTCTACCTGCGGATGCTCAGTGGGGTGACTTAGGTAAGAAGTATACATTTTGTTCTTTTTAAATGTTTTTTGTAAATTTTATTATATAAAATGTTTTTTTATGTTTTCGATCCAAGGACTAATCAAAAATTTTCTTTTGACAACACATATGTGGGGCCGTATCGACCTCTAGGAACATCTCCCATTCAGAGATGAGGAGAAGTGGCTCCAGTGGCAAGATGGGATGCTGAGGACTATGAGGCAATTGAACAAAATTTACAGGGACTGACTGCAGATGTCTTAGAAATCGCTATTGGAGAGATCCCAAGGCGCTATTAGTTCTATACTGTGGGTGTACCTTATTCTATTAGTCGACTGCTCCATAGGGTAGCCCGAGTAGTTGTATGTTACTGTGAGCGTCACCCATGATGCTAAATTGTAGAAGCCATGGGCTTCGTATTTTGATATTTTGATATATATATATATATATATATATGCAGCTTCTACCGTCTTATTTCATTTTGTATGATACATGTGATGTGTGATTGGTTTTATAAATGTCTCAGAGGTCTGTCTAACACATAATTAGCTAAAGCATCAATCAATATATTTAGACATCTAGGAATGTGTTGATATTCGATATAATCAAAATAACGTTCCAAGAGGTGAATTCATAGATATATCCACAATAAAGTAGGAATTCAGATAGCATAGACATTACTTAACTGTAGCACTACTAGGTATGAATCAAGTCGTATAACTAGGTGGCAGATACCGAGCGAAATAACATCAGTCAAAAATTCGATGAGGACGCTATATTCTGTGATATTATTGGTCGCACGACTGAGGAAAACACCTCATAGACTGATAAGTTCATTTGTAGGTTCATAAATGGCCCATGCAGTAGAAGCAAGGTTCTGAGTACTACGACTAGCGCCATCAGCAAAGCCAATGTGGGGTAGAGAAGACTCCGACATTTGGAAGCCAAGCATAATGAAAGGTAAGTGGTTGAGGGTAGAAACCAAATAACGAAAAAGAACACTAAAGTAACACACAAAAGTATGATACAATAAAATACAAGCACTCATGCATAGATGATTTAAGTATAGTACTTCTTTAAGTAAAGCCCATTTCTGGGTTCACTCAAAGGGATACCATCGTAGTCCCCTAACTCGTAGGCTCCTTTCTCCAACACTTGTCTGACGATATAAGGACCTCGCCACATAGCCTCAAATTTTTCGGCTCCTAGAAAATCTCGATCTTGTTCATAAAGGAGAACTAGATCACCTTCAGATAAAACACATGGCTTGACATGTTTGTCGTATTGGTCTTTGATGCGTTTCTTCTGGGTTTCTATAACTAGGGTGGCATCATGACGTGTTTCATCTAGTTGCATAAGATACAATAGACGTTCTTCTTCAGCAGAAGTATTTGGGAGAAGTTCAATGACTAGATTTAGAGACGATATCTCACATTCAATCTAAAATATGCCTTCGAGACCATAAACTAACTGGAAAGGTGTAAACCCGATAATAGACTTGACAAATGTCCGATAAACCCACAATGCTGAAAACAACATCATGTGCCAACTAGTTTTGTGAATCCCTATCATTCGTCGAAGCATGGTAATGAGGAATTTGTTTATTGCTTCAACTTGGCCATTGGCATTTGGGTAATAGGGTGTTGTGTTTTCATGGAGAAGGCCCAAATTTTCGGTGAGTTATGACATCATGAAGTTTCTAAAGTCGCTACCATGATTAGTAATGATAGCTTGAGGAACACCAAACTGAGCAATGATGTGATTGAATATGAATAGTTCTGCAATATTTTCGATATTGTCGAATGTAGGCATCACCTCGACCCATTTTGTAAAGTAATCTATGACTACAATAATGTATCCATGCCCCCCAACAGAGTGAGGGTGACATGTCATGAAATCAATACCCCATTTCGCAAAAGGTCCAATGGAGACTACAGGATGTAGAGGAGTAGTGTGTGATCGTATTTTGTTGTTGTATGTTTTGCAAGCATGGAATTTTTGGACAATGATAATACAATCGTTGAATAAATAAGTCCAACAATATCTATCTCGTAATATCTTTTGGGCAGTAGCATACCCAGACATGTGACCACCACATGCTCTAGAATGGCAGTCATTCAAGACTTTCTTGGCTTCATCAAAAGACATCAACAAAAAATGGAGTCAATCCCATGACGATAAAGAGTATCACTGAGGATAATATACTGAAGGGCTTGGTAATGTATTCAATGGTGGTTATCACTAGACAAATTGGTCTAGAAAGTCTGAGTCTAGAGATATATAATGATATCCCCATACCAAAGGTCATCGAAACTGATCAGAAAAAGGGATTCATCGAGTAATGAATCCTCTTCTACATTTTCCGTCTCAGAATAGGGAAGGTCGCATATCAATTCAACAAACACCAAGAATTTCTTGGAATTAGCTCAGTCGAATTCTAAGTCAAACTCCTGGAGGATTATGATCCATTTGGAGTATTTTCCCTCTAGCAATTGGCGTGTAAGAATGTGCTGCATAGGGTTGCAGTTGGAACTCACAGTAGTCTTGCGTAAAAGGATATAGTGCCAGAAACGTTAAACAACTTGGATGACGGCCAAGGTCAGTTTTTCAAAATGTAAATACTTGGTTTCAGTAGTCATGAGACTCCGAATCAAATAATAAATGACATGTTCATCATGAGAATCATCCTCTTGGACTAGAACCATAGAAATGGTGTTGTCTGAGGCTGCGACATACAAGAAATAATCGTGACTTTAATCGAGTGGGAAAAGTAGTGGGGTACGGGTTAAAGTCAGTTTTAAATCTTTGAAATATTTGTTGGCAGGGGTATCCCATACAAAGTCAGAACCTTTCTTGAGTAGTCGAGTAAATCCAAGGGTTAACTTAGCATAGTTTGGGATGAAACGACGTAGAAATTTTGCCTTCCCTTGAAAACTTTGTAGATGGCGATGTGAGGAAGGAGGAGGGAGAATGAGAATCACCTCAACCTTCAAAGGATCTACCTTGATCCCTTGACTTGAAACAATAAATCCTAGAAGTCGGCTGGATTCTACACAAAAAATACATTTGTGCGGGTTTAAGCGTATACGGTAAAACCGACATCGGAGGAAAATGGCTCGGAGGTGTGTTGGATGATCGACAGGGTGCATGGAATGAGCCGGCAGGTCATTGAGATATGGTTGGACAATGTTCTTTATATCATGAAAGGCATAAGACATATTACATTGAAAAGTCACGCCGGCATTCTTTAAACCAAAGGGTAGTTTCTGGTAGACAAAAGTGCCCCAAGGACAAATAAAATAGGTCTTGTGTTGGTCGGCTGGTACGATATTGATTTGATTATATCTGGAGAAACCATCCATCAAGGAGAAGATTCGTTGATGATATGGTCAATGAAGGGGGCGTGAAAGTTGTATTTAAGACAAGCTTTGTTAATATCCCTATAATCAACGCACACGCTGATCGTACCTTATTTCTTGTTAACCAGAAAAAGATTGGAAACCCAGTCAGTTAGAGCCATAGGGTAAATAAAGCTAGCTTTAATAAGTTTATCAACTTCAAGCTTGATATCAGCTGATTTACATGGGTGGACTGGACGAAGTCGTTGTCGGACGAGTTTAGTTCCCGGGTATGTCTTAATCTCATGTACAATAATGTCGGGGTTATTACCCGACATTTCTTCATAGCTCCATGTGAAGACATCAAAAAATTATTGAAAAAGAGACTTGTAGGTGAAAACTTCATCATTGGAACACGAAGCTTCTATATGAACATTTTCGACAACTCCAGGTTTAATGGATATGTCGAGGGGGATGGTGGGTGAGATATTACTTAAGTTCCCTTCATAGAACATATCGTACATAGACTCGATAATGGTAGAAATGACGACAACGGTCGACAGAGTTGAGATCTGTTGGTAACTCTCAATGATGTGTTGTTCCAGGAAGAGAATGGAACGATGATGTCCATCGTCCCAAGGGTAATATTCCATGGACATAACAAACATAATCATCTCGTCTGTAGGAAAAATGACACGGAATGGATCTGGAGATAAATCACCAAGAGAGGGGGTAGAAGGGGTTGCTAATTGAATGGCTTGATAAGAAAATTCAAATGGACTTAAAGGTATTTGGTCTCCATAGAGAAGATTATTACTGGGGTTGGGTACTATCCATGAGTCATAAGATGCAGGGGTTTCTCGAACATAGGTGGAAATCATGTTTATCGAGGTGACAAACGGATGTGGAACATTGGGTGGTGGAATGGGGAAAGTACCCATCAAAGAGGAATCTTTAAGAAGACCCACACTAACGTTCTCATATCTAGCGGGAGTTTTCACATTGAAAGGTACATTGTTGGTACATGTATCAGAGTTAAAGAAGGCCAATTGGTCCACTGCAATTACTTTTCCTTGATGTGGGAAATGTACGACACAGAAAAGAGTGGACACAACTGCACGCATGGAATTGATCCAACTACGACCAAGTAGAAGGTTGTAATTGAGAGGAGCGTCAAAGACCTCAACTTCAACGTTGACCATTTTGCCTTCTAACGTAATAGGCAACGAAGGGAGGACACCGTAATGATTAAACCCAGAGACATTAAAGGATTTGAGCATGTTGTATGATTCGGTTAAGGGAGGAGAGATGATGGATTTCCAATAGGCAATAGACATGACAGACGTCAAGGCATCCTCATCAATAACTGTTCTACAAATGTTATTGTCGGAGACAATACTTGTATTTGAAATGTGAGTTGAGGGGTTAACCTTGGAATGTGATCTTCCAAGTCAAAAATTATTAAATTTGTTTCTGTAGGGTCGATTCCACCAATATCTTTCAACAGTGCCTTCCTTTGTGTGGGAAAACTCTAAAGGACTTTGAGGGCTGACATCACGGACGATGCTTGGGTCATATCTTCTACAATACTGTAGTTCTGGGCAGAACGCGCATGAGGATTGAAAGCAGACTTTCGAACAACACCCTTCAGGGGAGGGTGAAGAACTGTGTCTAGGCTCAGTCGTTCGAGATGAAGAGGACCGTTGGTAGGTGGAGCCAATGGAGATGGTTGGACCAAGGAAGGAGGTATTTCATCAACCTTTTCTTTGGAGGAAGAATAATCTTTGGCNGGGTTGGTCGTGACTGACCAATTGGGCCTACTATTGAGAAGGGAAGGATTGTGACAACATGGCCAGAGTAGGTGGTTTCAGGGTCCCTTGAAGGAACTTAGTAACCTCTATGCGTCTTGGACAATCCTTAGCGTAGTGATCATCACCATAGATAAGACAAGGATATCAAGGTTTGCGCTTATCCTTATCGTCAACAGGTTGTGTTTTGGTCTTCTTAGATTGTGGATTATTTTTATCCTCCTTATTCTTACCCTTCCCTTTTCTGGATTTATTCTTTCCAGCAGGGGTAGTTTGAACAGAGTTCACCTCAGTAGTCTTGCTGGCAGGAGGAGTAGGAGACAGATCATGTTGAACATTAGAAGCAACGGACTTGGGGTTGGTGGTAGAAGCTTGTCCAAAGTGGGGTTGGGCATGGAAAGTGCCAATCACACCATTAACCACATGAGAAGTAGCAGGAGTAGTTGAAGTAGCAGTGGTAGAAGGACGAGGTGCGTCAGGGAGTAAATCGTAAAGAGTACCCGTTTGTGAGTAAATGAGGTCAAGGTATTTGGCACGACTGATTTCCTGATATTCTGTGACAACTCCACCCATGGCGATGTCATGAGTGATTTCATTCATGAATTATTTTGTGAACCACTCTTCCAGTAACTGATTGAGAAGCTCGAGTTTGATGAGATGTCATCTCTGTCACCACTCATGAATGTGATCAGAGATATGAGTGGCTTTGGTTTGTTTGAAAGAACTCAAAATTTTGGTTCTCGTTTCGTAACGGATCGATAACTGGTAGTGGGTGAGGAAAGCCATGGAAAGGGTGCTAAAGTAAACAAGAAGCCTCGTGGTAATTCTATATGCCACTTCGTGGTGGAACCTATGAGAGTTCGCTGAAAAATACGTAATTGAATAGAGTCATCCATCAAAGAGTTGGATGAACACCAAAGGTGGAAAGTCATTACATGATTGTTCAGGTCCTCTCCCGGTTTACCATCGAACTTAGGAATGTCGAATGGTAGTTTGGCCGGTATGACGGGCCATTGAGGAGAGTGACGGAACAGATCGTTTAAAATTATAGACATATTAGAGAGGTCTAGGGTGGCTAATAAGGGTAACTGTCTATTCATGTGGGGTTATTGGTGACTTTGGGGAGTAAGTCCAATAGGTATACCAGTAAGACCGTAAACAATTTGTATATAATGGGAAGATCCGAGCAGATTCAGTTGTTGGTGTGGAGGCACATAATTTATAGGTTTGTATTGGTTGCGGCGGTTCCCTTGAATAGGGACGTTGGGTCCAGTGTTCGAGCCCCAAATGAAATTGGATGGACCTGGATATGGTTGGCCCATACTAGGGGGTATGAAAGGTCTAGCTTGAGGTTGTTGCCCCCTAGTCTATTGAGGATTATTTTGGATAAGATAGTTCCAATATTAGGCCAAGGCTACAGGTATGTTTTGTCCAGAGGGTGGGGTAGGTGGGGGTTTCCCTCCAATCGAAGGTTGCATCCCAATTGGGATTTGACCTCCAAAACAGGATTGTGTTTGGCCTCTAGGGTGAAATTGTCCGCTAACAGGAATCTGGTAATTAGGTGTGAAAGATTAGGTGGTGCCACTAGGGTCGGTTCCTCCGATAGGGGATGGAAGAGACTCTCTGGAAGGGGGTCGAGGATGTGTTGGAATAAAACCAGGAACAAGATGGTGCTCAGAAGGAGTGGAAATGCCAGGAGTCCTGGATGGGATTTGCGTAGGGACGGGAATAGAAGCATTCAATGCATGATATCTGGGGGAAGCATTGGGGTGAGTCTGGGTGACAATGACATGTTGATGGGGGCATGGCTAGCCACCGTATTCCTGGTGTGAATATTCGTAGTATCTAGGACCATGAAATAGTTGGCCATTTGAAGGGGGATAATCAAGATATGTTCGACTGGCTGAGCGTCTGAACCAGGGAAATAATAGGCAGTAGTAAAAGGTATCACGTTTGGATTGGATGTTTCAGGTGACTCGGATGTGACAGTGATATCAACGCTTGTTCTTGAACCAAAGAGATCCCATGTAAAATGTCAGTAGTCCAAAAAGGATCCTGACCTTCAGGGCCTGTGAAAGGTCCGGTTGGTAATCCAGAAGACTCTACAACAATATCTCTGGATGAATTCACTCAAACAATATGTCTCATAGAGTCAGGAGGAAGTTTCAATCCCTCTAAAGAATCTATAATTTGGAATTGGTCCAAAGAGTTAGTTCTTTCCACTCATGGAGTGGCAATGTCTTGGACTTCACTCTGTTGAGGAGAACCCTCCAGTGAGTTGGTAGGAAAGGGTTGATAAATTTCCATATCTTCTGGGGGTAGTCCTTTCATTCTACATGAACGATGTGGAGGGTCAATGGTGATTGAGCTAAAAAATCATGAAAGAAATTCTATGGTCAACTTATAAAAACAATCAACACGCGCTAGTAAAATCTAGGAATCAAAGCCAAACAAACAAAACCTTCCTATTCTGAAGTCACTAGTTGGTGATGAAATCCAACGTCACGATGTCAGGACAAGAAGGGGCTGGGATAAGGTGGAAAAGTTACGTTGATGACCTACTTAACGGACTTAAACCCTGATGCAAGCTTCCACACATAATCATAGGTATACCCTCCAAGGAGCCCGAGTGAGTTTGGCCAACGTCGATTATAGGTACTATGAAGACTTACTCCTCCACAGTCACCTTGTGTAAGATTCTAAGAAGATAGGCTACTAAAGTTAACACAAACAACAATGATGCCTGGGGGAACAGTCGACAGTCTGATCCACATGCAAGGGCAGGGTATCTAGCCCTAAATAAACTTGAGAGGCCTCCACTCATCATTGTGGGTATACCTTCAAGCGACCCTCATAATACGTGTGATATCTACACCAGGCTCAACAAAGAAGGGTGAGTAACTTTGTCAATCTCAATGCGACCTCAGGTTTGACCCTTGTGTGAGAAGGGCTTCCCAGGGCAAACGCAAATGGAATTTGACACTCCCTATCACAAGATACTATTGTGTGTTTTGCGCTTTGGAGAGTGTGTCTCACTGCCTATTCCAAAGCTCTAGCCTAGCTAATGTTGGTGTAAAAGAGCCCTAGAAAATGTTACTAGTTGAATTTTAAATTTGCGCAATATTATTAAAGGCCGTTTTTTTGCAAGAGGGAGACAAAAATGAAACCAATGTTGTGTAAGACTTTGACCCAACAATGTGTAAATAGAAATGAATGATACAAACTTTTTTTCGATGAATTCTATCTAGAGTAGGGAAAAAGGAGTTTTCTGGAACAATGCAAACTACGATGTACATTTCTCTTTTTAAATGTAGTACCAAACAATCATTGAAAATGTAAATTCACTATTCATTCTCTTTCAATATTTTAATGCCAATATTTTCTGAATAAATGATTGCTTAAAAGAAAAAGACTTTAATTTTTTTTTTT
>SNQJ01S0078178.1:0-12133 GCA_010110895.2 Picea sitchensis
CTTTTCCTTCTCTTATATTTTAAGGTCAGATTTTTTGGGGTAGTTTAGAAATAGGATTGTCTTTTATGGGAGATCAATACTCTACCTATACTCTGACCCAGTATAGTAATAAGGGGATTTTCCCCACTAGAAGATATAATGTGGTTAAAAGTAATAAAAGTGATAATACTGATTCACCCCTCCTCTCAGTATTCTAACAATTGGTATCAGATAAGGTTCTTCAAGAAACAGTTTAACCACTGGAAGGAGATCATGGAATACACTAAAATTTGAGCACCAAGATTTGATGGACAAAACTATGCCTTTTGGAGTAAAAGGATGCAAACCTTTTTACAGGTATAGGGATTTGATGTTTGGCATTCATTAGTAGATGGGTATGTAGCACCAGCCACTCCTCCAACTGACAAATATGAAAAGAAACTCAATGAAAATAACTCAAAATCTAAAGGCACCATTCTGAGCAGTCTAGATGATTTAGTATTCATCAAAGTTATGCATTGCAAGACCGCAAAGGATATTTGGGATAAATTTCAAAATATTTACGAAGGTGACACCAAATTCAAGGGAGCTAAGCTTCAAACCCTCATAGCTAAGTTTTAGAAATTGAATATGAAGGAAGATGAAAACATTGTATCCTACTTTCTTCGAGTTGATGAAAAAATGAACACTATTAGAGGACTGGGAGAATAATTTGATGAGTCAGTGGTCATTCAAAAGGTTCTAAGATCTCTACCTATAAGATTTGATCCTAATATATCAACCCTGGAAGAAAGAACAAATCTTGACAGTTTGAGCATGGACAAGCTACATGGAATCTTCATAGCTTATGAAATGAGGATAGAACAAGAGAACCTAGTCATGAAGGAAGAAACATTCAAATATTCCAAGAAAACGAAGAAGAAAAACAAGCAAAAGTCAAAACCAAATTGCAGTTGCATCAATGAATCAGAGGAAGATGGAGAAATGGAAAACTTCTTAAGAAAGATGAAAAGAGGAACCGACAAGTACAAATGTGTGCTTCCATTGAATTGTTTTAATTGTGATAGTAATGGTCATTTTTATTCTAAATGTCCTTATTATAATAATAAAGGTAGCGATGAAGAAGAATATCCTAAGAAGAAAAATAAAAATCAAAAGGGAGACAATAGAAGGAACAAAAATATTTTTTTCAAGAAAAGTCTCTACTCAAAGGAAGATAGCTCTTCATCAGATGAGGATGATGATAGTGACAATGATTCAGAAAGATTACTTTTCATGGAAGTATAAGATGATGAATAATATTATGAATATTCTGAAGAAGAAGAAGGAGAAGTCGATATTAGATATGAATTAATCAATGCCGTAGAAGAACCGGGGAAAGAAAGAAAGACAATTAAGTCACTCAAGGAAGAGTTAAATAAGAAAGAATAACATCATAATTATAGCTCAAAAGAAGTAGAGAAGATAATCATGAAGTTGAACATCCAAGTACAAGAATACAAAAGGATTGGAGAAGCACTCAGAGGTCAGTTAGAAGAAAGGGAGAAGATGATTGAAATCTTGGAAGCGAAAATAGTCACTTTAAGAAAAGATCTTCGACAAAAGAATAATTCCAAAATATTGGATGAGATCATCATCAGTCAAAGGACATACTATGATAGGTCTGGACTAGAATACAACCAGATGCAGATCGAGAAAGTCATGAGCTCCAAAATGACAAAACAAGAAGAAGAACAAAGCACTTATGAAAAAATAGTGAGAAGCACTTAGGAAGAAAATCATAGAAGAACTAGACCACCTAGAAGATTCAGAACACATAACCAATAGTCAACAACATCTCAAGAAGAAGAAGGCTTCAAAATAGAAACACCATTCAGAACATCTCCTACATCCAGCTATCAAACTATTTTTCTTGGTTTATGTTATTCTTGTCACAATTTTGGTCACAAAGATGCAAGTTGTAGAGCCTATGCCAATAAAATAAACAACTATTAAGGTCATTCAAACAACATTTATCTCAGAAAGACACATGAATCACATAACATAAATCACAACAGTTTTGGAACAGTTCTGGCTCACTAAGTAATGAGATAGAGTGCGAGAAGTGCAACAATTTTGGACACATGGCCAAAGATTGTTGACTAACTTTTCCTCCAAGGGAACCAAAACAAAATATCAACAATCCCAAACATGAACCACAAAGGATATGGAGAAGGAAGAAAGATCAATTCAATACTAAATAAATCTTGCTTTCTCTACAAGCTCAACACAAAAAAGTGGAAGGTATGTTTATATTGGTTGCTCAAAGCATATGAAAAGTGATAATGATAGGTTTCTCACTCTGAAAAAGGAAAGAGATGGATCAATTTTATTTGGAAATGACAACTCAGCTAGAATTATAGGAAGATCTACAATCAAGCTTGGAAGCAAGGATGCCAAGGAAAAAAATGTTCTATTGGTCGAATATATGAAGCATAATCTTCTAAGTGTAAGTCAAATGTGTGATCAAGGAAAATAATTTTGTTTGAATCTAAAAACTGTGAGACAAGGAAAGAAGGATCATGAAAGTTGGTGGCTATAGCTAGAATAACTCCAAACAACATATATGTCCTGAATGAAATTGGAAAGGAAATATGTTTTTTAAGAAAGGAAAATGAAATTTGGCTTTGGCACGGAAGAATGGGTCACATAAACTTTGATAACCTTGTCAAAATCAGCAGGAAGGAAGCAGTGAAAGAAATGCACAAGATCTCGAAGCCAAAAAATACTTTATGTGAACATTTTCTACAAGGAAAGAAAACCAGGACCAAGTTCAAATCAAAATATTACTCCATGATAAAACCATTAGATATTGTACCCGCTGACCTATGTGGACCTACAATAATGAAGGGATTAAATGGCGAATAGTACTTCGTGCTATTGGTTAATGACTACATAAGAATCACTCCATCTTACTTCCTCATGAAGAAGTCAAAGGAATTTGAACACTTCAATATATACAAAGAGATGGTTGAAACTGAGATGGAATTGAAAATCAAATGTTTGAGATCAAAAAATGGAGGACAATTTACATCAAATGAATTTATAGACTTCTACAACGAGCATGGAATAAAAATACAGTTCTCAACATCTAGGACACCTCAACAAAACAAAGTTGTCGAAAGGAAGAATAGAACAATATAGGAAATGGAAAGAAACATGTTGAAAGATTCCAAGTTGAGTGAAATATTTTGGGCACATGCAGTACATACAACAGTTCACATCCTAAATAGAGGAATGCTCAGAAGTAACAGTGATAAGACTCCCGACAATTTATTGAAAGGAATACTTGTAAATGTGAAGCATTTTTTAGTATTTGGAAGAAAATTTTATATCAAAAGAGAAGATGGCAGGCTTGGAAATTTTGACTCTCAAGCAGATAAGGGAATACTAGTTGGGTAATCAAGCAAAAGAGAGGAATATAAATGCTTCAATCCAAGACTAAACAGAATCATGGAAAGCATCAATGTAATGATTGACAAGACTGATGTATGAAAGGGAAAAGAAGGAAGAAAAGATTCAGAATTGCAGGATAACGAGGAATATCTGAAAGGAGAAGAATAAGCAGATGAAGGAAATCAGCCAGAAGCAGAAGAATATGATAAATAGATACCTCCTAAGACACATAGCCGACAAGTACAGAAAAATAATCCACTAGAACAAATTATTGGGAATAAAGACATAGGAGTTGAAACCAGAAGAAGAATACTTTCAACAAAACAACAACACTTCGCGTTGTTATCTACAATTAAACAAAGCATTTTTGAAGAGGCCAACAAGGATGAACATTGTATCAAGGCTATGCATGAATAATTAGATTAGATTGAGAAGAATGACACATGGGAACTAGTTCCAAGACCGAAGAACAAGAATGTGATTGGTACAACGTGGGTTTTCCGAAACAAACTGAATGAGGATGGACAAGTAACTAGAAACAAAGCAAGGTTAGTTTGCAAGGGATACACTCAGATCAAAGGAATAGATTTTGAAGAGACCTTTGCACCAATTGTCGAGATGGAAGCAATTAGATTGATATTATCCTGTGCATGTTCCAAATGAATGAAGGTATATTAAATGGATGTTAAGTTAGCATTTCTTAATGGAGAAATAGAAAAAGAGGTCCACATAGAACAACCATAAGGATTTCTACTATCATAAAGGGAAGATTATGTTCATAGGATAAAGAAATCATTGTATGGACTCAAGCATGCCCCTAGAACATGGTATTCAAGATTGGACAGGTATCTAAAACAGCAAGGATTCATGAAGGGTAATGCAGACAACAATCTCTACATAAAAGTGGATTGAGACAATATATTAATAATTGAAGTTTATGTAGATGACATCATCTTCGGAAGTTATGATGATAGGATGAGTCAGAGGTTTTCCAGAGATATGAAGAATGAGTTCGAAATGTATTTTCTTGGTGGATTAACCTTATTTTTGGGATTACAAATATGTCAGTGTGATAAAGGTATTTTCATCTCTCAAACCAAGTATATCAAAGAAATGTTAAATAATTTTGGAATGGAAGATTGCAAACTAGTAAGTACTCCTATGCAAACCATTTGCAAGTTAAGTAAGGATGATGTCTCTAAGGATGCAAATCAGAGACTATACAAATAAACGATTGGTAGCTTACTCTATGTGAAAGCGTCTAGACTATATGTAATGCAAGTAGTTGGACATGTTGAAAGGTTCCAAGCAACACCAAAGGAATCACATGTTATGGAAATAAAGATGATATTCATATATATCAAAGGAACATAATAGTTTGGCTTATGGTATTCAAAAGGGAATGATCTATCTCTAGTTTCCTACAGAAATGTAGATTGGGCAGGTTACATTGATGATAAAAGAAGTACAAGTGGAGCAGATTTTTACTTGGTTAAATGTCTGGTATCATGGTTGAGAAATAAATAGTCATCGATATCTTTGTCCACAACAAAAGAAGAATACATTGTAGCAATGCCATGTTGTACTCAAGTTATTTGGATGAAGAAAAATTTGTAGGATATACAAGTAAAGTATGATGAGCCCATTTCAATACTCTGTGACAACACTAGTGCCACCAATATCTCCAAGAATCTAGTAATGCATTCTAAGATGAAGCATATTTCGATTAAGTATCACTTTCTACGGGAACAAGCTACAAAGAAGAACACCAAGCTAGAGTATGTTGGGACAAAAGAACATATTGTAGATATATTCACCAAATAGATTGCAAGGGAAAAATTTGAGTATATGCGACAAAAACTTGGAGTAGTTTTTTCCCCACAGTGATTCACACGGCTTCAAGCGTAGTAAGACATGGGGAGATACGTAGAATACATGAAGAGTTGAAGTGAAGAAACTTTTGAATTATTTTCATATACCTCAAATATTTACACGAGGAAGCACCGTGAAGAGAAAGCAGAGGATTGCAAATAGGGGGAGAAACCCCTAGGAGGATTACCCTTTGACATTGATATCAAAGGGGGAGAGATAGAGGAAGGCATGGAGACAGAAAGAGAGAAGTTTTGGAGATGATAGAGGCAGGGGGAGTGATGGTCACAGGGGGAGACATACTGATAGGGGGAGCATGTGCATGAACATGAGTATTTCCATGCCTAAGTGTTTCCATAAATTCCAAAGGGGGAGATTGTTGAAAGATTGGTTGTCATTGAGGTCAACCCTTGAATAAGCCTCGACAATGTGGTTTTGGTACCTAAAGTTGATTAAGGAATATGAACATAAAGAATAGTGTATATTATGGTATTATAATCATAGATGGATATTCATCATCATTCCATTTTCGATTATAGGTGGTATGCCATGTAGTTCCTCACGATTGAGGAGTTATGGCCTTGTGAAGTTAGAAACCCTGAATAATGGTCAAGAAGCCCCTAGTTGGTTACAAGTCCTTAGAGAAAGGGTAAAGTATTTGTGACAATAAAACTCTAGAATACATCAGTTTAAGGAGATAGGTTACCTAGATAAAGTATAAATACACCTCAATGAGTCATTCACAAGCACATTCACACACTTACTCATTGATCATCTTTCTTATGAACTAGTGATATTTTGGATAAGGTTGCGACAATAATTTATGAGGTTGCGAAGGAAGGAGGATTGCAGAAGTATCGAGGTTGCAGAGGAGAGAAATATTTATGAGGAAACCCTATGTTACTCGATCCCTGTAGGTCATGCATAGGGTTTCCCATGAGGACCTCGTGGGTTTCACAGTGGGTTTCATGCGAGGACCCATGTGATAGGATGTCTTAGTCTTGCGAGGACCCATGTGATAGGATGTCTTAGTCCTGTGAGGACAAGAAACGGTTGGGGGTTATGTTGATACCAGGTCCCAGAAGTTAGAAGTGATATTATAGGCCAGATCTACTATGCATCAGGTCAACTACAGAGGTATTGGTATGCTTATGTACTTGTTGTGATGGTTATACATGGTTATGGTATGGCATATTCTTGAGGTATGTTTGGTTTGGCACATGATTGAGGTACATCTTGGCTACATGGTTGATAGAGGTATATTCTTGTGTCTGGTTATAGTATGACCATTATGGCTCAACTTTGAGATGTGGTTGTATGGTTGAGGTATACACTTGATGTATGGTGATATATGGATGATACATATGTTTGGGTTCTTTGAGGCACTTCATTGATGATATGGTAGAGATATATACATGATTGATATGGTTTATGGTAYTGGTTTTATATGTTGTTGTTGTTCTAGTACATGATATCTACATTTGACATATCTTATSGYACATGATTGTGCATTGTTAGTACACAGTTGATGCATGGTATAGMACATGTTTTATTATAGTAGGTTGATGGTACAATGACAATGACAGTGACAGAGATATTGGCAGTGATAGTGACAGTGACAGTGACAGTGACAATGACAGTGATAGAGATATTGGCAGTGATAGTGACAGTGACAGTGATAGTGACAATGACAGTGACAATGGTAGTGAAAAAKATAGTGAAAGTGATAGAGATAGTGAYAATGACAGTGGTAATGATAGTGACAGTGAGACAGTGACAATGGTAGTGACAGTTTGTATACACCTATATTTTAGGGCAACAGGACGGGGCAAGGAAAGGGGGTTGTAGCCTCCTTTCGGTTGGTGTTGGAGAACACAAGGAGTTTGAGCTTCCTTCAAATTGGAGCCTGAGAATCATCATGGGGTTCTAGCCTCCTTCTGGTTGGAGCCAAAGAATTCAAGGAATTGTTGCTTCCTTCAGGTTGGAGCCTGAGAATTAGGGGGTCATATCCTCCTTTTAGTTGCAGTTGAAGAATCAAGAATTTTTTGCTTCCAATGAATGTGATATTTGATATATAAGAAAGCATTATGTGGTTCTCTCCCATTTGGGTTTCCACGTAAATTCTAGTGTACTGTATATTTTATGTGATGTCATGCTTATTATTTTTATGTGCTCATTGATGATATACTATTGATTGATACAATGATTATATATTTATGATTAAATTGAAGTTGATATATTGTGGTTAAAAGTAATAAAAGTGATAATGTTGATCAACTGCACCTTCTCAGTATTAAAACAATTTAAATCGCATTATACTCTCAAATGGTGTGAGAATGAATGTGATTTACAGGTTCTAGATCGATCCTTACATAGAGTGAAATCCACTTTGTCAAATACTCTATGTTTTGTTTCTTTAATGTGGATGAATCAATGGTTTACATGTCTCCTGCAGTCGAGGAATATTCACCGTCGATCATGATAGGATCAATGGTGATCCAATTCTAAATAAAATCATTAAAATATCAAAAGGTGATTCACAATTCCGATCGGACCATTGATTAAAAAGGAATATAGATGGCTCTCATATAATTGTGGGCCCTAACTAGAACGGAGGTTAATTTCAGGCCACCCCCCCGCAATTTCAACACATGTGAAATTTGAAATCCATGCATCAATAACCGGTGGGTTGCAGTGCCCCCCTATCTCAAGATTCATACCAAAAATCCATCCCCCCGCAAAGTAGCTCATGTTCACCAACCCTTGTTCCTATGGAGTTGAGAGTCAAGGAGCTTGGTGCATGAACTCCTAGCTCCATAAACTATCCTATGTTTCCTGGCTCATGGTTGCGTGATAAAGGAGTTAGAACTCAAGTTTAAGCTCTCGGTTCTAGCATTTGGTCACACAACGAAGGAAAGCGCCAAACGCCTGTATAAGGTAATTTTTAATTTAATTCAAATTTGATTAATTAAACAAATTTTATAGACCTATTTGAGCTCAAGAGAAGGGAACCAATCCAGATTGGTTGTAAGTTTTGGTATCAAAGCATAGCAGTCGGGAAAGGCGAAGAATAATTTAAGGTGACCTTTAGAATACGAGGAGGAATAGGATGAGGTCGAGGAAGACCTGTTGCAAATGATAAAGTCATTAAATAAATGAGAAACCTTCAGGCATGATTGGAGGCAATGGAAGTTTCTCAATGAAGAGGTGTTCACTTGGGAGATTTCAGTGAAGAAGAAGAAGAAGGTGCAGAAGTTGAAGAGGGAGCATATCTTGAAGAAGAAGGTTTTGAAGAAAACATAGTTAGAGTTATTATGGGAGTTATCTCTAGACCGAGAATGGAGGTTCCACTGTATGAAGGAAACCTCAATGTAGATTAATTGATGTACTGGATCAGTACTTTGGACAAGTAATTTGAATATGAAAATGTACTCGATGAGAAAAAGGTAAAATTTGTTGTAAAAATGATGAAAGGACATGCATTTCTCTGGTGGGATGGAGTACAAGCTGAGAGGAAAAACAAAGGAAAGACAAGAAACAAGAGTTGGGATATAATGGTGGAAAAATTTAAAGTTAAATTCATGCCCCAATACTATCAACTTAATCTTTTTAGACAAATGCAAAATTTGAAACAGAGAGGTATGTCAGTTAAAGAATACACGAGTTTTATATATTGAATATAAGAGTTGGTCATATAGAAGAAAACCCTGAGAAATTTTCTATATATCTTAATGGAATATATGAGATCCAAGATGAAATTGGCATTTTATATCCTAATATTGTTGAATGAGCATACCGGTTTTCTCTTAAGTCGGACGAAAAAATAGCAAGAAAGTTGAATCAAAGAAGCAAAGGTAGCAGTTCAACAAAAGCTAGAGTAAAAAAGGTGGTAGAGGAAGATCTTCAGCTCCAAAGGAAGAATCCAACAATTCACATCAACAAGAACAGTCACCAAGAGGTGGTGATTCCAGAGGGAGAATACCTTATCAAAGAGGTAGGGTATCTTCTATCAGATGTTTTATATGTAATAAGTTTGGGCATAGATCATATGAATGTCCAGAAAATGCTTCCACCAATAGAGGAAGTGAAAATGTTGTTAAGGAAGAAGAAGAAAGTGTGGAGTCATCTGTACATGAGAATGTACCATAACTTGGAGAGTCTTTTATGATGAAGAGAATACTACTAAAACCACATAAAAAGATTAAGGAACCTGCACATAGGAAGACACTCTTCATAATTGTCTACAAAAACAAAGGTAAATGTTGTAAATTCATTATTGATAGTGGAAGTACTGATAATTTGGTGTCTACAGAGATGGTTGAAAAGTTGTCTTTGAAGAAGACAACACACCATGTTCCATATAAGGTGTCATGGCTACACGAGGGACATCAACTGATAGTGAATGAGCAATGTGAAGTGGAGTTTAAGATTGGAAGTTATAAGGACAAGGTACTTTGTTATGTTATTCCCATGGATGTGTGTCATATTTTTCTAGGTAGACCTTGGAAGCATGACATAAAGGAAATACATAATGGAAGAAACAATACATATACTTTTGAGAAAGATGAAGAAAAACACATTCTCTTACCTTTGAAGGATGAAGGAGCGACTGAAGTAACCCAAAGGTCATGTTGGTCAGTGGAAGAGAATTTATGCAAGACATTAAAAAGGAAGAGGTACATTTTTCCTTGATTGGTAAACCAAAGGTAATTCTCACTAGCACAAATTTAAATTATCTTCCTGAAGAAGTTAAATATTTGTTGGATGAATTTTCTTATATTGTGGTTAATGATTTACTAAATGAATTACCTCCATTCATAAGTATCAGTCATCATATAGATTTAATTCCAAGCGATAACCTTCCAAATAAAGTATCATATCGAATGACCCCATAGGAGAATGAGGAGATAAGAAATTAGGTTCAAGATTTATTAGATAAAGGTCTGGTCAGAGAAATCTTGAGCCCATGTGTAGTTCCTAGAGTGCTAAGTCCGAATAAAGATGGAGGATGGAGAATGTGCATAGATTACAGAGCTATAAACAAAATCACAATCATGTATAGATTTCCATTACCCCGAATTGATGATTTTATGGATTTCTTAAGTGGTGCTAAGTATTGTTCAAAATTGGATTTGAAAAGTGGGTATCATCAAATCAGGATTAGAGAAGGAGAAGAATGGGAAACATCATTTAAAACAAATTATGGATTGTATGAATGGCTGGTAACGCCTTTTGGACTCAAAAATGCCCCTAGAAATTTTATGAGATTGATGAATGAAGTACTTAAAGAATTCATTGATGTTGTTATAACCCTATAATTAATAGGATTACCTGGTGATAAGAATCTCTTCCTCTTGTTGTGTTATATTGTAAATAATATTTTATTCTGCAAATGATTTCTTTTGCAGAATAAACCACGACCATATACATTGCCACCACACCGTCGACAAGTGCCATTAAACCTGGTAATTACAGACTACACTGTTTTATTTTTTCAGATCTTCGTTTGATTATGGTGCCTAAATTTAAATCCACTGAAACAAAAAAAAATCATTTCCTTCCTCTCCCTGTCAACCTGGACCGCGTCCCCCTGGCCGATAAAGACTATTGAATTGTAGATTCGAAGTGTGAATTCTATTTCTTCGAATTACACTTCTGGCTCAAAGATACTTTCCTATACCAGAGTAATGAGATCAGACTCTAGGAGTCCAATCTCCCACTGTACATGTTTCCCCAGACTTACCATTTCCTGGAGTTCACCCTGAAGTGCCAAGCTCACTACCTTCCCGACCAAATTGCCATTGTGTCTTCGTCTGGTGAAACTCTGTTCACCAACACCCCTAAAACAATAAACCAAATGTTGTAGATACCCATAACCGATTCGGCCAGCCCCTTCTCCATTGAAATTCTGACTGAGCTCTATTAGAAATTTTCCTTCCCCCAGAGAGCTCAAATTTTTGAAATCTTCCTACCTGAAGACGCACAACTGCCTAAAAATAATCCCCCATATCCTTCTTCCATATTCTCAATCAGATCCAACTAGATCATCTCCACCCTCTGCAGCTTATTAGGATATTTTTCGGACGAGTGGGTAGATGAACCCATCCTGGGTTTCATGTCCATCTTTCCAATGAAGAGAAAGCTACAGTCCATTTTGACTATAGCCAGTTTCTGGTTGACAACATCCATGAAAAACTTTTCAAGTTCTCCACAGAAGGAATGTTCTGGTAATCCTCGATACTAGTATATCATTTCCTTTTCTTCCAGGCAGACAAATTCTCCTTCGCCCTCTATAAGTTGGATGGAGATGGAAATCCTCAATTAGTGACCTCTTAGACATCAAAATTAAGGAAGAAATCACCCGAATTAATCTTCAAACTGTTCATCGATGAGTTTTACCATCCAGTGGCATGCATTCTCAGTAGCAGAATGGAACCCAAAATAAATGAGGAGGTCCAAAGAATCCTTCACCTATCAGACTTAGCCAAAACATGTGACTGGTATATCTACCAGAACCATACCAAAATCAGTTTCTATGGATGTGAACTAGCTCCTTACAAGTTGCCAAAGTACCTACCTATCAAAATATTTTCCTTGGAATACATCAAACAAATGATCAAATCTGATGATATCCACTTTGTGACATTCAAGAAGAAATAACAACTCAAGATCAAGAACCAAATTGGTTCTTTCATATGCAACAATAGATCTCCAGGGGAAGAAGCCAATAATGTTTTAAAGGAAATGAATTTCAGCTTAAGCTTCCCATGGAATTATGACCCCTGTGGCATTATAGTAGAAACCAGGCTTAAAAATAAAATCTCTCCTTATGCTCATGTGCCAAAACCAG